>ML368371.1:92116-127628 GCA_005239525.1 Nicotiana knightiana | reverse complement strand
AGCTATCGGACACCAATGCATCATAGCCCATTCCAATCTTTTTTATATTTGTTTGTTTTTTAGCATCTATTTAGTCAATCGAGTTACATCTTTTTTTTTTTTTGCTATTGAAAAGAGATTAAAGTTAGCAAAAGTTACCAGTTTCAAAAAAAAGAAGAAGAGAGATTACAGTTAGCATTAGTTAGTTAGAGGACACGTGAGTTAGTTAGAGGACACGTGACTGTAGGAGTCCAGCTAAGAAGCACTATGTAATCACTTGTATAAGAAGAAGGTCTTCTTCCTCATTTGCGTAAAAGAAAATATTACATCAAAGTCTCTCTAGAACATTCCACTGTTACATTGCCTTCAATGGCTTCCTCTCTTAGCTGATCTCTAGTCAATTTGACATGGTATCAGAGAAGCGTTCATGAGGACTGAAGCTTTGAAGCAAGGATCCTAGTAATTCTCGCCGGAAAATTTGATTTAGAAACTCGGAGAAATCAATTGGTGCAGCATTTCAATTGCCTCAATTTGTTAAGGAACAATGGTAAGAAATGAGGTAACGATGCTTGATCACGATCATCCACTCTTCCTTCAAGCCGGAGATGCACCAGGTCTGGTTTTAATTCCAATTAAGCTCACTGGACTTGAGAATTATGCGCTATGGAGCAGAGCTATGAAATTAGCTCTGCGAGGTAAAGGAAAACTAGGGTTTGTGGACGGAAATTGTGCAAAGAGTAGATATAGTTGAGAGTTAGCTGAATAGTGGGATAAACGTAACACCTATTGTGGTTTTGTGGATAGGAAGTACGGTACCGAGTGAATTGATGCCAAGCATAGTGTTTGCATCGGATGCGAAATAAGTATAGAATGATTTCCAGGAGAGGTTCGATCAATCGAACCTAACGATAATCTACCATTTGTAGCCAGAGATTGCAACAATGAGGCAAAGTACAGAATCAGCGACCACTTATTTCTCAAAATGAAAGATTTTTGGGATGAATTCGATGTATTAGACGCACTGTCCACCCGTGATTGTGTTGAGGCAAGGCCTTCTATCACCTAAAATCTCAATGTTGCTACAATTTTTGATGGGATTGAATGAAAGTTATAGCAACATTAGGAGCAATATACTGTCAAGGAGACCAGTTGTCACAGTAAATGAGGCGTATGCTATTGTTACACAGGAAGAAAGTCAAAGGACTTTGGGTATAGTTGTATGAACAAGGAACCCTTAAATCTACTGACAGGAAAAGCACAAATGGTCAATCCTAAAACTCCAGGACTGGTGTGTGAACATTGTGGATATAAAAGGTATCTAAAGGAAAATTGCTACAAAATTGTTGGCTATCCAACATAGTTTTAGAGCAAGAAGAAGTTAGGACAACCAGGTGGAGTATGGCAAAATAACAACAACTTCAAGCAAGGACAGTTCAAAGGTGCAGGTCAAAGTAACAATGGATTCAGATCCTATGCCAACAACTCAGCAGGGGAGAGGCAAGTTCAAGGACACTTCTTTACAGAAGAAGAGTATTCTCAACTGATGGGATTGGTGAATAAGTCCCCACAAGATGGATGCAGTAGCAACCTGGCAGGTACTGTTTCATTACTATCCAATACATATACTCGTGAATGGATAGTAGATTCAGGTGCCTCACACCACATTACACCCTGCATAGAGTTGTTGCAATAACTTAGAACATAGATAAGCTGCAGAACAATAAGGTGCAAGTACCAACTGGAGGGAGATCACATATAGCTAATATAGGGAGGACTGAGATTCTAGGGAAGTACAAGATCACCAATGTGGTGCATGTGCCAGATTTTAAATTCAATTTGTTATCAGTCTCAAAATTAACTAGGAAACTTTCATGTTCAGTCGCATTTTCCTAGCTTCTGTGTGTTTCAGGCACTCTACAGTGGGAAAGTAATGGGAATTGGCAGAGAAAACAATGGACTCTACATTCTAAGGAGAGGAATAGAATCACCACTGGGAGCAACAGTAACTAAGGATGAAGATATGGCAACATTATAGCACTTGAGATTGGAACACGCCTCAGTAGGAGCAATGAAGCACATTCCCTTGCTGAAGAATAAAGTGACTCACAGGATACAAGAGCAATGTATGGTCTGTCCTTTTGCCAAGCAAAGCAGACTAAAGTTTCCTACTAGTGAGCATAAATCTAGTTGTGTTTTCCAGTTAGTTCATGTAGATATTGGGGACCCTATAAGAGGACCACTTATGACCAAAAAATAATATTTTGTTACTGTTGTGGATGACTATAGTAGGTTTACCTGGATATGCTTGATACAGCCAAAATGTGAAGTTGTAGTTGTGTTGAGAAACTACTTGGCTATGATAAAAAATCAGTTTGCAGCTGTTGTAAAAGTGCTTAGATCAGATAATGGCACAGAATTCTTCAATTCACAGTGTAATGAATTGTTCACTTGACATGGAATAATCTATCAAAGTAGCTGCCCCTACACACCACAACAAAGTTGTGTGGTTGAAAGGAAACATAGGCATATATTGGAAGTGGCAAGATCCCTAAAGATACAAAGCTTAGTTCCAGCTACTTTTTGGGGAGAATATGTCAAGACTGCTGTGTATCTCATCAACAGGTTACCTACAGCAGTTCTAGATGGGAAGACACCTTACGAGCTGCTATATGGAGAAACACCTAAACTGGACCATCTAAAGGTGTTTGGATGCTTGAGCTATGCTAGTAATATGCCCAGGTGTGACAAATTAGCTCCAAGAGCAAGGAGAGCAATCTTGCTGGGATACTCAAACACTCAGAAGGGCTACAACCTATTTGATCTTGACACAACTACCTTTTTCATCAGTAGAGATGTCAGCTTTAGAGAAAACACTTTCCCTTTCAAAACTGGGAAGGAAAATGATGATGATCTGCTGTTTGTTCCTATAACAGATGCTACAGGGAGCCTTGCAACCTGAAGTAACAGATGCCATAAAGTTCTCAACAGGAGCACATTATTCTGATCCTGCTGATATAGGATTTGAACCTGTAGCTTCTATAAATCCCACAGAAGTTGCTGAAGGCAGTGATGATACACCGGAGGTTCAAGCTAAAATAGAAGAGGAAAGTGAACCAACTCAATAACCAGGTGTAGTAGATCAATTAGAAGACAATGGTAGAGGGAAAAGAGTCAGCAAACCTCCAATTTGGCTCAAGGATTCTGTAACGACATGCAGAGCCTCTGGACAGTGTTCATATCCAGTATCTAATTATGTGGATTACAGCAGCCTGTCACCGGATTACCAAGACTATTTAGGACTATTTTTAGCTCAAGTGGAACCAAAGACTTTCACTGAAGCATCAAAGGATCACAACTGGATAACAACAATGGAAGAAGAGATAGCAGCTTTAGAACACAACCATACGTGGGAGCTGGTAGATCTTCCAAAGGGTAAGCAGGCTATTGGATCCAAATGGGTGTATAAGATAAAGCACAAGCCAATTGGGGATATAGACAAATACAAAGCAAGACTTGTAACCAAAGGGTACAACCAAAAAGAGGTTTAGACTACCATTAAACATTCTCACCAGTGGCCAAAATGGTCACTGTGAGGACTGTGATCACTGTAGCTGCTTGTAAGAATTGGGGTTTGCATCAAATGGACGTCAATAATGCATTCTTACAAGGAGATTTGTTTGAAGAAGTTTACATTCTTACAATTGTATGGATGAAAATAAGCCTCGAGGCAATGGAACATAAAACTTACTGATGCACTCTTAGCAGTTATATACAAACAAAGTTCCTATGATATTCATTGTTCACCAAGAAGGCAGGGGGAGAAATAGCTTTCATTTTGATGTATGTGGATGACCTTTTGATCACTAGAAGCTGCAAGGCATTGATACTTGAGGCCAAAACCACCTTGCATAATAGTTTCAAGGTAAATGACCTAGGAGAGTTGAGGTATTTTCTAGGAATTGAAGAAAGACTATTCAAGAAAGAATAAATTAATGATATCAAAGGTCAGTCTGATATGTCGACTGAAGCATCTGCTGGACACTTATTCAAGAAATGATTTCCATCCCTTCCTTGGGTATTCAAGAAATGGCAACTTCGAGACTTACAATTTTTTAAATTTACTAACACCACCCTTTATATGTGAAGTCAATCTTTCGTAATACATATATCCTTTACTTGTGTTTCAGATAAGCATTTACTATGTGACATCATGATGTAGGATGAGTAAACAAGAAACAATTATATTGATAGAAAGACTATTTCAAAAATAGTATAGCAAAGTAAGATTGCTCACGGCGAATGTTAAACAGAGAAGAAATAAGTGTTTACAGAGAAACCTTGAGGAGAGAATTGTTTCCAAGGGACTATTTATTGGCCAACCCCAAATACTAGAATCTTCTTATTAGTGGATGAATTAAAATTGAAAATCAAATGCAATAAATACTAAGATCCCAAAATCCTTCCACCCAAGATTTTTACAATACCATTCAAGAAAGAATATCCCAATTGAAAATTCTCTCAATCAGTTGATTTGATTCTCTTCCTGATTTCCTGCACGAATTTGCTGTTCTCGTCCTCGAGTTGACTGCAACTTCCGGATAGTGGTCCCTTAGATGGGTGATAAGGTGTCAACTACATTTAAGTCTTGGAAATTTTCATGGTTTTCGGTAAATCGACCACATAAGCATTATCATTGATTTTCTTTAGGTTGTGATAAGGACCATACCTGCGGAAATCCAAGCACAAAGTCCATGGTCAAATCCTCCCAAATATTCTCATCACGGGTAAAGGAGTGTAAAGGCCAGTATTCTAAGTTTGATCCTTTGCAGTTTGGCATGTATAACATCTCTTCACCAATTTACTGACATCTGGCTTTAGTTGAGGCCAATGATACCTTTCTTTTATTGCAGCAATTGTTTGTCTCTCCCCAGGTGTCCGGCTAAGCCTCCGCCATCTAAATCTCTAATAGCCTTTTCACGCAAGGAGGTGGGAGAAAGGCAAAGCTTATTTCCTTTTATAAAAAACCCTCCATAAATGTGAAAATCTTCAACAGCTTGCTTAAGGCGGCATTTTTTTCGGATTACTCCCAGATTCTTGTCATTTTCATGATTGTCTTTAAAGCCAATGATCTAACCTGACTGTGGTCAACACTTGTCGTTTTAAAGCATCAGCGACTTTGTTATCTACTCCTGACTTGTGTCAAAGTCGTTAAGGAAACTTCTCCAAGCAAGTGATCCATCTGACATGCATGTCTTAACTAATTCTCCTTTGGCTGCCAAGGTACTTTAAAGCCTTAAGATCAGTATAGAGAACAAACTCTTTACTGATAAGATAATGTTCCCAGTACTTTAGAGCCCGTATAACCGCATAAAACTCCCTGTTATAAGTAGAAGCACTTCTGTCGCGCGTCACTCAGTTCTTCAATGAAAAAAAGGTACTGGTCACTTTAATTGTGATAATACTGCTCCAATGCCCACTCCACTTGCATCTCACTCCACTTCGAAAACTTTGTCAAAACTCGACAAAGCTAAGATTGAAGCGGTAATCAGCTTCTCCTTGATGATATTGAAACTTTTTTCTGCATCTTCATTCCACTGAAATTTTACTTTCTTCAAGAGATCAATAATGGGAGCCATGATCTTTCTGAAATGATGAATAATTGATGATAGAAGGTCGCTAGCTCGTGATAATTACACAGTTCACTTACTATTTTGGGTACTAGCCACCCCTTAATAGCATGCACCTTTACTTCATCCACTCCAATACCATCAGCACTGACAATGAACCCCAAGAACAGTAACTCTGAGGTCATAAAACTGCTTCTTGAGGTTGACATAGAGCTTGTTTTTCTGTAAGACCCCCAATACCTCCCTTAGGTGCAAGATGCGATCTTCCCGAGTTCGACTATAAATCAGGATATCATCAAAGTATACTACAACAAACTTCCCAATAAATGGCTGTAGGACCTGGCTCATATGTCGCATAAAAGTACTTGGAGCGTTAGTTAAGCCAAAAAGCATGACTAACGACTCATACAATCCATCACGCATCTTAAAAGCTGTCTTCCACTCATCTCCTGGTCGAACCCTAATCTGATAGTATCCACTATGTAGATCAATCTTTGAAAATAATATTGAATCATCTAACTGGTCCAGAATGTCGTCCGATCGAGGAAGTGGAAACTTATACCCCACAGTGATCTTGTTTATTGCCCTAACGTCTACACACATTCTTCAACTTCCGTCTTCCTATCGCGTGTCATGTCCTCGGAGATCTGAAGCCTCGCCATATCCCGCATGATCACCTCTCCCCAATACTTCTTAGGCCGCCCTCTACCTCTCCTTGTACCCACCAACGCCAACCGCTCGCACCTCCTTACCGAGGCATCCAAGCTCCTCCTCTGAACGTGCTCGAACCATCTGAGCCTCGCATCCCGCATCTTGTCATCAATAGGAGCCACGCGCACCTTCTCCCGAATATCTTCATTCCTAATCTTATCCATCCTAGTGTGCCCGCACATCCACCTCAACATACTCATTTCTGCTACTTTCATCTTCTGGGTATGTGAGTTCTTAACTGGCTAACACTCAGCCCCATACAACATGGCCGGCCTAACCACCGCTCTATAAAACTTACCTTTGAGTAGCGGAGGCACTTTCTTGTCACATAGGCTCCAGATGCTAACCTCCATTTCATCCACCCCACCACTACACGATGTGTGATATCCTCGTCGACCTCCCCATCCCCATGGATAACTGACCCAAGGTACTTGAAACTGCTTCTCTTGGAAATGACCTGCGATCCAAGCCTCACGTCCATGCCCGCTTCCCTCGGCTCGGCACTGAACTTGCATATTCCGTCTTCGTTCTGATCAACTTGAAACCCTTAGAATCAAGGGCCTGTCTCCAACCCTCCAGCCTCTCGTTAACGCCACTCCGCGTCTCGTCAATCAGAACAATGTCTTCAGCGAATAACAAAAACCATGGCACCTCTCCTTGAACATGGTGTGTCAGTGCGTCCATCACCAGTCGTCAGGCCCGATAGCTCTGCCCCTGCTCATCTTACGCATAGCTCCCACGACCTTGATGCGCCTACAGTACCCAAAATCACGGTGACTTTCGGAATGCCCCAACTCACCTAGCACAATATCCCGATCCCCTTCTTCATTCAGAAGTTTATGAAAGTAAGTCTGCCATCTCCGCTTAATCTGGGCCTCTCCTGTCAATACTCTACCGTCCTCGTCTTTGATGCACCTCACTTGGTCCAGATCCCGCGCCTTCCTCTCTCTCCTTAGCTAGCCGGAATAATTTCTTCTCCTCGCATTTGGCCCCTAGTTCCTCGTACAGACGACTAAAAGCCGCAGCCTTAGCCTCCGTGACCGCCAGTTTCGCCTCCTTTCTAGCTACTTTATACCTCTCCATGTTTGCACTCCTCTCTATCTCGCATGTGCTCCCTACTAACTTCAGGTACGCCGCCTTCTTCGCTTTCACTTTACCTTGGACCACTTCATTCCACCACCAGTCACCTTTGTGCTCGCCAGCGAAATCCTTTGAGACCCCCAACACCTCTCTCGCTGCCTCCCGTATATAATCCGCCGTTGTCAACCACATAACGCTTGCGTCCCCACTACTCCTCCATGCTCCCACAGCTGATAGCCTCCCTTCCAACTCCTGAGCTTTATCCTTAGTCAAGGCTCCCCACCTGATCCTCGATCGACTCGTGCAGTCCTCTTCTTCCTCTTCATCATAATACCAACGTCCATCACCAAGAGCCTATGCTGCGTCATGAGGGTCTCACCCGGGATAACCTTGCAATCCTTACACAGCCCTCTGTCGCACCTCCTAAGGATCAGATAGTCAATCTGAGTCTTCGCCACCGTACTCTAAAAAGTAACCAAATGCTCCTCCCTCTTTGGAAAACTAGAGTTAGCAAGCACCAGCTCAAACGCCTTTGCGAAATCCAACAACGAAGTTCCTCCTGCGTTTCTATCCCCAAAACCGGAGCCACCATGCACCTCACCATAACCGCCTACAGTCGACCCAATACAACAACAATGACCCAGTAAAATCCCACAAAGTGGGGTCTGGGGAGGGTAGTGTATATGCAGACCTTACCCCTACCCCGATAGGGCAGAGAGACTGTTTCCGATAGACCCTCGGCTCAGGAAGGCGGAAATAAAACAAGAACAAACAATTCATCAGTAACGTCAGCAGAAACCATAGAAATAGTAATAGAAGCATAAAAACTATAAGATAGATGACATGCAATAAGAATAACCAGTAATTAAGGCTCGGGGCTATGATAAACAGAAAGGATAGTGTGGACTCAACATTAACCACTAACTATCTAAGATCAACCCTATCAAACCCGCTTCACCCTTGGAATGAAGTAAGAAAAGCTCGACTGTCCCCTAGCCTACAACCCTAATGCTTGACCTCCAGGCCTTCCTATCAAGGGTCATGTCCTCAGAAATCTGCAGTCATGCCATGTCTTGCCTGATTACCTTACCCAATACTTCTTAGGTCGCCCTCTCCCTCTTCTCGTACCCACCAAAGCCAACCGCTGACACCTCCTCACCGGAGCATCAAGGCTTCTCCTCCGCACGTACCCGAACCATCTGACCCTCGCTTCCCGCATCTTGTCATCCACAAGAGCCACACCCACCTTTTCCCGAATATCCCCATTCCTAATCTTCTCCGTCCTAGTGTGCCCGCACATCCAGCTTAACATCCTTATCTCTGCTACCTTCATCTTCTGGATATGAGAGTTCTTGCAAGTATATTCATTATTTTGTGCTGTCTTCTTCAAGATAGTCCATGAGTGATAAGATCCACATCATAGTGCCTTGATTCCTGTACTAAAATGCTGCCTAAGCTACGTGAAACGTCCCGCTTGAGCTTCACCTACTTTTGGTTTAAGAGTGCATCAAAATGAGCCTTTAGCAACACTATCTCATGTTGGGATGACTTTTAAAAAAATATAGAGTTTATAATGCATGACTAGGTGTTAGGAAACTTGGTCAAAATATTTATGAGAAGGAAATGCTCTTGGAATTTTTTTTATGTATAAGCATTTGTTCTGGCCTTCAGTAAAGGACAACACGGTGCACAAAACATCCCGCATTCACGTAGGGTCCAGGGGAAAGGCTGCACCCTAAGGGGTATGATGTAGGCAGTCTAACCTAACACAAGCATTAATAGCTGATTCTATGGTTCAATCCCATAACCTGTAGGCCACACAGAGACAACTTTACCGTTGCTCCAAGGTTCCCATTCTATTCTGGTCTTCAATAAGGTTGCATATTCTATATGTGCATTGCATTATTATTAACAATACTTGAAAGAGTTGCTTTTTGTCTACCTCTCTATTGATTATAAAACAATAACTGATGTTGCCTTTCCTAGCATATGCTATTGTTAACACTTTTTCTTCTATAATAAACTAGTGATTCTCATAGAAAGTTCATTTGGAAAATTCGACAAGCTATGCATCAAATAATCCTTTTTAAGAAATTATTATGGTCAGCAACGAATGAGAAGGTCAATGTGCTCAGGGAATAAGGTCACGCTATTATATATGTGGATGAACTTTACTTATTATATATATACACACTTTAACCATTAATTCATCGTTCCATGCATCTAATATGACATAGCCTTTGGGTTTAATGCGTTTATCTGTGATTCATCATAGGGATATGGTCTAACTGAGAGTACGGGAGCAGGTACAGGGATGATAAAACCTGAGGAAACAGATCGATATGGATCTGCTGGTCGCCTTGCAGATAATTTGGAAGCTAAGATAGTTGATCCTGATAGTGGAGAGGCCTTACCTCCCGGGAAGCGTGGAGAGCTTTGGATACGCGGGCCAACAATCATGAAAGGTGAACGCATATATAGCTTATAATTAACCTGTTAGTTTATGCAAAACTTGGCAGTTGGGATCGATGAACGTGAAAGCAATTATTGGATGAGATGACAGTTCAATAATACTCATGAGTTGGTTGTACATGACTATGTTATGCCATGGAAGTAGTAAATAAAAAACCGAAAAATATACCCATTTTTATCTAAATCTTAACCAGTGTTGTACCTACTTTCTTTGGTATGCTTGAGTATTTAAACAGAAAGTTGGTTAATGGCAGGTTATGTTGGAGATAAACAAGAAACATCAGCCACTCTTAATTCAGAAGGTTGGCTAAAAACTGGTGATCTCTGCTATTTTGACTCGGATGGGTTCCTGTTTATTGTTGATAGGCTAAAAGAACTGATAAAGTACAAGGCATATCAGGTAATTTTGTTGATGGTGATCCTGATACAGCTATTGAGTTTTATGCAAACTTGTAGTTTCATCTCTTCTACTATGTCGTTGCTTATGAATGGATGCTCTTTCAGGTACCCCCTGCTGAACTGGAACAGTTGCTTCAATCAAATCCTGAAATTGCTGATGCAGCAGTTATTCCGTTAGTGCTCCTCTCTCTTTTATCTTTCTGTCCCTTAACGTCCTTCTATCCATGTGTCAGAAATGTTGAACTGAGAAACCCTGTAGAGCTAAGAAAATATGTCCTCCCAATGATGGAAATATAATTGTTTTTACAGCTTAAACGTAATTTCGAGTGTTCCTGTTTTTTTATCTATTATACAAAGGCTGCACATATGGGAAGTACTAAACAAAAGTTGCAAAGGACTTTGCTTTTAAAGAGGTTACTTATTTGTTGTATTGTCCTGCTACTATTCAGGGAAAGCGGTTAAACAGGTCGATCATTCTTGAAGTTGGACATGTTTCTTCAGATCTTCCAGCTAGAGATTTATGTTCTGCGCTCTACAGCACAATTCTCTTTTAAACATGTGATATGAAATAATGAAACTTCAGCCATAAACTTAATACGGCTTGTGAAATCGACATATTATCATTTCTGGTATTTGATTTTTTCCGACTCTGTAATTTACAACTTTTGCTTGAGTACACCAAAATTACCAATTTCATAATACAGCAACAACAACAATAAATCCAGTGTAATCCGACGAGTGGAGTATGGGGAGGGTAGTGTGTACGCAGACCTTAGTCCACATGGAGAAGGTAGAGAGACTGTTTTCGATAGACCCTCGGCTCAAAGAAAGATGAAAAAAGCAGTAGCACCAGGCACTAACCCCAACAAGATAACAAGAAAACTGAAACGAAAGAAACAACACGTAGTAATATAAATCTACAAAAAATAAGAAAGTGCGTGACTAACACTAATACTACTTGTATGGATTAGAAAAACACACGACTTTCTACTAATCGTCTACCCTAATACTCGACCTCCACACTCTCCTATCAAGGGTCATAACCTTGGTGAGCTGAAGCAGCGCCATGTCCTGCCTAATCACCTCTCCCCAACACTTCTTTGACCTAACTCTATCTCTTTTTAGACCCACCTAGGTCATTCTCTCACACCTCCTTACTGGGACATATATGCATCTCCTCTTCACTTGCTCGAACCATCTAAACCTCGCTTCCCGAATCTTATCCTCCATGGGGGCCATACCCACCTTGTCCGTAATATCTTCATTCCTAATTTTATCTATCTTGGTATGCCCACACATCCATCTCAACATCCTCATTTCTGCTACGTGGACATAGGTGTTCTTGACTACCAATTTCCTAATAACTGATCGAAATTTGACACTGGTCAAGAAAGTATTATATTCTCTTATCCCTGTTCATAATTTCTGAGATGTTATGCTGGAGTTTTTTTTTAAGATACATTAATTGGTTTTCCTTGATAAATGCATCATTTTTCTTGATCAGTCCACCTAACAAGCATATTAACTTGGTATTACAAATTCGACTTATATCGAGTTTGGTATTGCGTGTGACGTCAAGAATTTTCTATCAATTCCTTACTTTGTCATGCTTATTGAGTAATAATTTTGACTGAATCCTCTGATTGATAGTTATATGTGTGGCAGTTGTTTTTTCCTAACAAGTCTAGAATTTTCTATCAATTCCTTACTTTGTCATGCTTATTGAGTAATAATTTTGACTGAATCCTCTGATTGATAGTTATATGTGTGGCAGTTGTTTTTTCCTAACAAGTCTAGAATTTTCTATCAATTCCTTACTTTGTCATGCTTATTGAGTAATAATTTTGACTGAATCCTCTGATTGATAGTTATATGTGTGGCAGTTGTTTTTTCCTAACAAGTCTAGAATTTTCTATCAATTCCTTACTTTGTCATGCTTATTGTGTAATAATTTTGACTGAATCCTCTGATTGATAGTTATATGTGTGGCAGTTGTTTTTTCCTAACAAGTCTTGGGTAAAAATAGGTTCCAGTTCTCCAGCTTCTGTAGCGCAAGCAATGTCCGCAAGATAATTTGAATCTCTCTTGTGTAGCTCTTACGATCAGGGGCGTACGCAGGATTTTTCACAAGGGGTGGTGATATTTAGAAGAACAGAGAATTAAAAAACATTAATATCACATTATTCAACAAGAAATAGCCTTAGTCCATTGGTTTTGTTGAGTCTTAAGTTAGAAGAGGTCATGACTTCAGTTCTACCTAATCACAATTTTTAGCAATAGAAGCTCTCTCGAACATTTGACAAAAATATGATCTAGTTGTGGTTTGAACCTCTTACCTCCTAGAGAAAAATTAGGAACTTAACCAGCATGCCAAGTTACAACATGTAAAATTTTCCGACAAAGCGGTGTCGCGAGACACCGCTTCGTTCCATGTGCATCTGGCCCTGCTTACAATCATGTGGATACTTTTGACTTAGTACTTTTGAATTCTATACCCGTTCACTCTAAGAGACGAGAGGCTTTTAGATCATCAAATGTTTGGTCCTTGTTGAATTGTCACAATCTGTTCATTTTGAAGCTTGTGCTCATCTTATCATACCTTTATTTCTACATTCAGTGATAAGAAAAATGATAAAAGAGACAGGACGATTGTAATTAGAAGATCCATTCAGCTTAAAAATTTCAGCATGTGAATTTTAGTCTGGAGTAGGCACAAGTAATTATAAGAAATTATTTGGACCCAACATTCTTTTAGTAGTTTTATGCTGATAGTAAAATGCTAATAAGACTCTTATACAAAATCATCTGCATATTTAGCTAGTTGTGGATATTTTAAGCTTCCCAAGCAGTTCTTAATCCCTTTGATGTTCTGATGCTTTGCTCATTCTTTTCGTTTATTCTGATGTAGATATCCTGATGAAGAAGCAGGGCAGATTCCAATGGCTTATGTTGTCAGAAAACCTGGGAGCACTATTAGTGAGTCACAAATTGTGGATTCAATAGCAAAACAGGTACACCTCCAGTTGGATATATATAAGACAAACTCTTTCCATTAAAGAAGCATCTATTAGCCTAGGATTGTCACAAGACGTAATTTAAACTTGGTCAATTCAGTTGAACCCGTTGAACATAAGCTGCATGTGCTTATGAAATTTGTTTAGACTTTTAAGCACCGCAACTTAGTGTATAGTGGATACATGCTAAAATTGTCCAATTGTTAAAATCCTAACACCACATAAGACAACGTAAAGTTATCTCTATGTGACCTAGAGGTCACAGGTTCGAGCCAAGGAGGAATCAGCTACTGATGCTTGTGTCAGGTAGGCTGCCTACACTACACTCCTTCAGGTGCGGCCCTTTCCCAGACCTTATGTGAATGTGGGATGCTTCATACACCAGGCTGGCCTTTTTTTGTATATATATACACACACAATCTGTCCTACTTTCTGTATAGATGGAAAGCTTTGATGAAATGACTCGTTTCTTCTTATTAGGATGGACAATAAGAATTGTTGATTATCCGCTCAAGCATATTATAACCAAAGGATATCTTGCAGGTTGCACCATACAAAAAGATACGGCGTGTTGCATTCATTAATTCAATACCAAGATCTCCAGCAGGAAAGATCTTGAGAAGAGAACTCATTGATCAGGCCATTTCTGGTGCTTCAGCTAGATTATGACAGAAACATGGAAATCTTATGGAGAAATATGTGTAATTAATCCAAACCCCAAATGGTAGAGCGGTACACATGTTATATGTTCCTTCAAGTCTTCTACCTCACCTTATAACTTCAATAGATTTTCACTGCAAACGTCACGATGTCATGATTTTCGTTGATTTAAACCTTTGGATTGATCCAAGTTGAAAGAGATAAATTGGACAGTTTTGCTGTTAAGTTGTTGCGTATTATTAACTGCCTTCTTTGTTGGAATGGCAACCTGGTTGGGCGGTGGGTGAAGTTTTACACCGCAGATGTCAAAACTCCCTGCTACGCTCGGCTTAGCATTTTCCTCCTATTGCAAGAAGGTTGGCAAGAGATCTTTTTTAAAACAGTAGCCCCCTGAGTTTCATAATGAGGATATTCTCATCGTTATATCTTAATCTTATTTATTCTATGTATTGTTCTCATTGTGCACATAAGGAGTACCCCTATGAGAAAGTGAAGCCGAATATATTAAATGAGTTTGCTGCACTTCGATCCATTCCTAAGTGTTGGGATACTTGTCTTATTTCAGAAAAACGACAAGCTACATGATAAAAAAGGAATATATCAATCCTGCGGATCAGTAGGATTAATTGTGGACCCAAGACAACATTAGAAATATTTGGTTCAAGCTCTTTCAAGTCCCTTCTCATCAATGGATTCTTCACATATATGGAGTGTGATTTGTTCCAGATATTCCTACCTTTCTCTATCTATCTTTCTCAGAGATGTTCGATTATTCAAAACTCTATGGACATGCATAAGTGATGATATTTGTGATAGTAACAAGCTGATGCTTGTGACGACCTTGGTACATAGCTAGAACTCCTAACTAGGATGAATGAGTTAACTATCGATATGATGCCAGGTCGATTGGTTCTTTGAGAAATTGGTCTAAAACATTAAAACTTATTACTCATTTAACTTGTCTCCAGTCTTGCCCGTTTTTAATTGTCAAAAAATTATTTAAACCTGCCATGAACTTCACTGCATCTATTCCATCTCTACTTCTTTAGATGTCAGGTCTAGTTTACAGTAATCTGGAGTCAATATGAAACCGCATAATACAAGTTTTAGTACACTGAGAATTCTATTTAGTGGAACCATCTCTACGTTGCATTTCTCTAAAGTTGAAGGGAGTGAGATCCTCTAAAGTATGGTCAACATGAATTCCTGTCTTTGTTTTGTATCCTCAAAGGAGTGAGATCCTCTACAAGTGTATTGCCGAGGTGATTGAGAAGACTCTAGCTTGCCGACCATCCCTCTAGTCACTCCACATAATATACAACAACATACTCAGTATAATCCTACAAGTGGGGTTCGGAGAGGGTAATATCTACGCAGACATAAACCCTACATAGGGAGATAGAGATGCTGTTTCCGATAGACCCTTAGCTCAAGAGGAGGTGGAAAGGAAGAAAAGGGAAGAGGAAGAAGAAGGAAGGGGGGGGGAGGGGGGGTGGATAGACGAGGGAGACAAAAGACAAAAAGGAAAAAGAGGAGAAAAAGTAGCATTCACTCCACATAATATGATCCACTCCAATTGTTATTTTTTAGAGATAACATGTTACATCATCACACTGAAGAGCTAAGCCAAAATTATGAAAAGACTTAGTAGGTGTTTGGACATAAAAATTATAATTTTTGAAAAAAAGTAGTATTTGGAGTTAAGTTGAAAAATTATATTTGGAATTTGAAATTATGTTTGGGCACACAAATATTTCACTTGAAAAAATATTGCAGTTTTGTGAGGGGGAAAAAAGATTTGCAAATTTTGAAAAAGTGATTTTTTTCGAATAATTTCCAAAAACTTGCAAGATTTTATGGACAAACTCATTTTTGAAAAAATATTTCGAAAAAAAGGAAAAATATTATATGGACTAACGGATCCTTAGTATTTTCATACCCTACTCATTACACAGGCTGCCTACACATAAAATTATATTAATCTCTTGCCAACCCTTTGATACCTGTATATTACAATGCGTCCAAAATATAATTTGTCAATTTCCTATTCATAGGCTAGTTATGTTCATAACAAAAGTAGTTAATAAATAATTATCTTCAAGGCAAGCATCAACAACTAAAGAACTTCAAATCTCTTCTCTAGGATTAAATTTGACCAGCTGAAGGAGTAAGTTATCGTATGAAGTTCTTGCCAAGTCTTTCCTTATGTAGGGAGAAGTTGCACCATATAACTGTTGCTACACAGATATTGCAAATATCATACTACCATCATTAATGAATAGCTATTATTTAGGGAAGTGCATAAATAGCTGTTTACTTATAGAATAGCTGAAATTTACAAAATATTTAGAGATGAGCCTGCCACGCTTCGAAATTGGGGTGAGACGTGATGACGCTCAACCTATCTTATCCCTCAAGCCCTGTTATCTACCTATACATACTCATAAGGTTATTTAATCAAACCAAGTACGAATAAAATCTTGTATCAAAACCATCCAAAAATAGCTAATGAAAATTTAGTAAACTAATGCCTGAAAATCTAACCCTTCAATGACACTCATGAGCCTCTAAAGACTAAAACTAAAGCAATGTCTTCTGGGTATTCTGCTGAAATAACAAAATATCTAAATGGTGGAAGACGAAAGATAAACAAAACTACCACCGGGAGAAAATTAACGGAGTCTATCTACTGGATCCACGAAGAGTCCAAAATCTAGCCACGAGCTTCGTCACCTAATGCCTACCATATGGCGTGACAGGCCCAAACGGACTAAATATTTCCAAGGGTATCCAAAAAGACTTATTTACCACCCCCTAAGACGAGGACAACACTTTTCTGGACTAAATAATTATGATAAGGATATATTCAACATAACTTAAGCTATTTAATACATTACCTCTAATCGAAAGCTCAAGTTTCTCCTTCCATAATCCTCGTAGCCGGAGCTCAAAAAAGCTTTAAAAATACCTTCACAAACCCTAGTTTTTTTGGATCTTCAAGAACTCTTTGATTCTTGGATAGAAATCTTGGGGCATATTGTAGAACCCTAACTTGTTTTCTCCTTCAAAGCTCTTAAAAATGATGAGGAAATGTGATTTTTCTCTCTCCCCGTCGCCTCTTTTATGGCACTTTCACTTTGGGCCACCATCCCTCCGCGCGCATGCAGCTTAAAGAGTAGACTTTTCTAATTTGGGCGCTACAGGCACTGCCCCTCGGTCTCGTAAGCGCTCACTGTCCGCGCTTTATTTTTCGGGCAATGCAACCTACAATAAAATACTCATAACTTTATATAAAAATATTAAAATGACGAATAGTTTGTACTTTGTAGTGTTGAAAACTAGGCTCAAAGTGCTTTGATTTAATATATAGATCATAGCCCAGTTCATTATATGCAGAAAGATATGATTGTTTGAATTTAGGTCATGTGTTGCTAAGTGTATTTTCATCTCTTTAATAATTCTGATTTATTCCCAACTATTTCTACCCTCCTCTAAATATCCATACAACCTTCCAACCTTAAAATTTAGGTAATACATACCTTTAGCATTATCTGAATAGGTTATAAAATACTACGTGATTTTACATTCTTCCCCCCTATATGTCATTTGTCCTTGAATATCGGCTAGCTTTTGGTCACTCGTAGGATTGAGAAAAAAGTTACAACTTTAATGATACTCTACTTATTCATACACGACCATGTAATCATGAGTCTTACTTAGTGCAACAAGCTACAATATCGAGGCGTAATAAGTTACGTGTCTGAGTCCTCGAATAGGTACATATATTTTTCTTTCATGTCCTGCTTGAATTTGTAAGTATCTTTCTCAGCTAACTAGTTTCTCCACATAACGTTTACTGAAGTACTTTATTTCGAACCTTACAAACTTGTTTGTCTGCCATCACTACTAGGACCTCCTCGTAGGATAGTGTATTATTAACTTCAATCTTTTGCATATTAATAACGTGACTCGGGTCTCGAAGATATTGTTTTGGCATTGGTACATGAAATACCAGATGCATTGATGATAACTCTAGTGGTAGTGCAAGTCAATATGCCATGAGTCCAACCTTGTAAGAATTGGATTAGGCCCAACATATCTGGGACTAAGCTTTACTTTTCTACCAAAACACATGATACCCTGTGTTAGTGAAACTTTCAAATACACAAAATCACCTTCTTTAAACTCGAAGGTCACGACGCTTTATATCTGGATAAGATTTCTGGCGACTTTGGGATATTTTGAGTCTTTCATGAACAATCTTGACTTTCTTCAATGCATCTTGAATTATTTCTCGTCCTATAAGTTGTATCTCACCAACTTCGTACCATCCTACCGGTGAACGATAATGTCTCTCATATAGAGCCTCGAATGGAGCCATTTGAATATTTGTTTGATAACTATTATTGTGTGCAAACTTTATCAAAGGCAAATGATCATTCTAGTTTTCCTTAAAACCCTACACACAAGCTCGTAACGTACCTCCTAGGCCTAATTGTTTGCTCGGTATGTTCGTCCATTTGCAAGTAGAAAGTCGTGCTTAAGTTAATTATGTTACCTAGACCTTCTGGAAAACTTTGCCAAAACCAGACCATAAATTGTGCACCTTTCAGAAATGATATACACTGACGAGTCATGCAATAGCAAAATTTCCTTAATAAAAATAGCGGCATACTGAGAGGTTATGTAAGTTGTCTTATGTCACGACCCCTAATCCACTAGTCATCATGGCACCTAATCCAACCTGCTAGATAAGCCAACTAACATTTAACATATTCCAAATGAGATAGAATGAGAAATAAATGATGAAATAACTAAACTTTTATACAACCACCCAAGGACTGGTAGTACAAGTCATGAGCCACTAAGAATTAGATTTACAAAATTGAAATAAAATAATTACAACATCTGTTTGGAATGTACATGAACAGAATTCGGATCAAAAGCTACCAAGGACAATGACAACCATAATTAGAATGCAGGTACATCTTTAATGCGAGCTCCCACCATACACAATAGCGTCAACTCCAAGATCTGCACGCAAGGTGCTGTGCAGAAGTGTAGTATGAGTACAACCAACCCATGTACTCAATAAGTATCCTAACTAATCTCGACAAGGTAATAGCAACAACAATTATAAATGATACTCACTAGTTACCTGTACAAACTCTTAAATCCAACAGGTATAGAACAAATATATGATCAACTAAAGAAATCACAGGCTTAATGCTCATAATTATTTGTTTTAAAATGTTCGACTCAGTCAACAATATGCAAGTAAGTCAGGTAAATAGTCACGGAAATTGCACATAAAGATGAAATGTAATAACCAAATATTAATTCGTTGCAGCGTGCAACCCGATCCAAATAATAATAAGCCAATAACGCTTGTTGCAGCGTGCAACCTAATCCAAATAACAATAACCAGCTCTCCCAGAGCTCACATCAACAAGAAACCTGTCGGTTTCTCATAGTCCGCGTGTACACTGTAAGAGAAACAAGAGAGGTGACCTAAGGGGATGACCGTTATCTACACGCAAGCACTACCAATTCAATGTGCTACCAACCCGTCATGGTCATAGATTCAATATTATAATCCGCCAAGTATGGTCACAGACTCAATATCATAATTTGACCGACGTGGTCACATTCTCAATATAATGGATCCGCGTGGCATGGTCACAAGCTATATCACAATCTGCGCCGCGAGGTCATAGGCTATATCACAATCCGCGCGGCGTGGTCATATGCATATCAACATAATCCGTCCGGCGTGGTCACAAGGATATCAACACAATCCTCCCGACGTGATCACAAGCATAACAACACAATCCGCCTGGCGTGGTCACATGCATAACAACGCAATCTGCCCGGCGTGGTCACATGCATCAAGTCCAAATTATATCACACAGAAGAAAGTATACAAGAACACATGTATATGATGAATAAATATCAGATTTCATGCTCCTGGGCTGGTATACTAACATGCTAAAGTATAGGCATGTGTAAAGTGTGTTATCATAGCTTAAATTGGTAAGTTCATCATAGAAATAGCAATTACCAAGTTTATTTAGGAAATCAGCCTCTCCGTAACCTCAAACATGGCTCAAATAGTTCACAATAATGTTACAAATATGAGAATTATTATAATGTAAAGCTTAACAGTAAATTCTAGGCATATCATAGCCTAAGCACTACCCCGAGCATGGATAAACACCCCGATGCTTGTACATGGGCTCAAACCTCACACATATGTGCATCCATAGCACGTAGCCATCACAAATAATTCAAGAAATTAGTGCCTCAACAAATTAGACAAGATACTTATCTCAAACAAGCCAAGAAAAATACTGAGTAAGCCAAACGACACTCTAGAAATTCCATCCCGCGTGTATCAACCTACGAACGGTTCTAAACTAGCCAAAAACAACTCAAAAATATCAAATACAGCCATAGGAGACACACCCATTAGATAAAGGTCGAATATTTAATCAAAACTCAAAGTCAACCAAAAAATCAAACCTTGGATCACACCTCAAAATCCAATAAAACTCACAAATTCCGACAAACCCATTCAATTGCGAGTCCAACCATATTAATTTCACCAAAATTCGACTCCGAATCGATGTTCAAAACTTATAATTCACTTTAGAAAATATTTAGACAAAACTCCCCAATTTCTCTCTAAAAATTTATAATCCAAATGCCAAAATTGAAGATAGATTCATGAAATATAATCAAAATCGAGTATAAAATACTTATCCCAATTCATGTGGTAAAAATCCCCTCCAAAATCGCTCAAATCCGAGCTCCATAACCCAAAATATGAATGAAATACTCAATCCTTGAATTAATAGATACTGCTCGGGCATTTTAGCATCTGCGAAACCATAGCCGCTTCTGCAGTGTCGCTTTTGCAACATTACATCCGCTTCTGTGGAAAATCACTAAATGCCTGACCTGTCGCACCTGCAGACCAAGTTCCGTTTCTGCGACATCGCAAGTGCGAGGCTTTATTGATTCTGCGTAAAACCCAACCACGTTGTCCTCTCGCTCCTACGCACCCATTCCCGCTTTTGTGCTCTCGTATTTGCGCTTCACACTCCACATCTGCGATGTTCTCCCTAGCTTGGCCTTTCGCTTCTGCGCCTAACAACCGCGTATGCGCCATCGCAGATGCGTGCTCGACACCGCATCTCCGATCATAACCCATCTCCAGCCTTCTTCGCAGGTGAATCAATGACCTCACTTCTACGACCACCAGTGTAAAACCAATCGCAGGTGCGCAACATCAGTACCAGCAGCTACCAGCAACCACACATGAAGGGGAATGGTCGGAAACAGGTCCAAAAATCACCGAGCCTCTGGGACCCCATCCGAACATACCAACAAGTCCCAAAACAAAGCACAGATGTTCTCGAGGCCTTAAACCACACATAATAACATCAAAACCACGAATCGTACCTTGAATCAAACTTAATGAACTTTTGAACTTTCAACTTACAAAACTCGTGCCAAATCATATCAAATCAATTCGGAATAACCTCAAATTTTGCGAACAAGTTCCAAATAATGTAATGAACCTATTCCAATTCACGAAACCACAACCCGAATATGATAACATCAAAGTTAAATCTCGGTCAAACCTTTAAATTTTACAAAGCTTCAGATTGCCAGCTTTCGCCAATTATGGCCAAAACCTTCTAGAACAACCTAATGCAAATCCGGGCATACGCCCAAGTCCAAAATCACTATTTGGACCTAACGGAACCATCAAAACTCCGATTCGAGGCCAAATATATAAAAGTCAAACTTGGTCAACTTTTCCAACTTAAAGCTTCCTGGTTGAGAATTATTCTTCCAAATCAACTCCGAATCACCTGAAAACCAAAACAGGCGATTCGATCAAGTCATAATACATCATATGAAGCTACTCAAGACTTCAAACGTTTGAACAAAATGCCAATTCCCAAAACAACCGGTTGGGCCGTTGCATGCTCCCCCACTTAAACATACGTTCATCCTCGAACATGACAAGAGTCGCTCCAAGCCATCAAATCAAGGTGTAACTCATAATGCACATACTTGGGGGTTATCCCACGTCACCCTAATCCATATAGTCCGTCAACTCAACATAACCGAAGATTCTTCCTTTAACTTAGTCCACCCAATTTCCAACATCCACAATTCATTATAAGACCCAATCCTCACATCCATACACTGCATAAGTCTGAAAAAGTTGTACCGAGCCATAACCATAACCCAAGATGTAATCACATGATATACCACATAACTCAGATACTCACAACAATAACTTCTGACCACAATAGCTTCCCAAAAACAAAACCGGTACTTGTGACAAAAGCTCATATCCACTAAAACCTTGTTCCACACCTTCGTACAATGCCAAATGGTGAATGAAAAATGCAAAAACTCATAACTACTCATTAGGTAAACCAGTCATGGAGCTCTCTCGTCCGACAAGAACCATAGCCACATTCTAAGCTGATCGATGATATTATTCTTCCATACATACCATAATCAAATCCGATAGTACTCATTCCAGGTCCAATGACCTCATCCCATCAAATACAATTACTCTACGGAGACACCACACCAATACCACCTCAAACCACATATTATGCAATCCATGCACCAAACGAGCGACAACTTAAATGCTCCTAGTAATGAGAGAACCATCTAGCAAGCTCAACAGATACCACCACAAGCACAATGATATGAACTCATCACTCATAGTAGAACTAAAACATACGAATCTCACAAAAAGGATCATATCCCAATATAACTCTGTCCCAGTGCGTGACCTAATCCAAACACCGGTCCACATGAAATACCTCGAGCCATAATGCTCAAATTCCACAACCCTATGCAAATCAACAACAAACACATGAAGGGAATGACCATACCTATGGAGGAACGGCTAGAACAATATACCACCAAAAGGAAAGACCATAACCAAGGTGCAATCAACCATTCGACATCCCAAAAACCATCTTGCTCAAATTTCGCCACAAGGACCAAACATAACCGTCATGTGTAAAAATAACCTATAGATCACAACCCAACGTAGCAGATAAGAGTAACACATCGATCATATCATAACACGAACAAGCTTAACTCTAACCGAATGACACATCCCTCAATAATAGCCATGCTGAGTCAACAAATACGACCCGATGTAGAATACACATCCTCATTAGGCCTACCAGTAGCCTCTAAATCGATTTTGATCCTTCCGAAATGAGTAGATAACCTTCCCAAAGATCCACTGGAACCTATCCACAACACTTACTATAAGCTAGCTAACTTGGCCATATCTTTGCAGTCCGCAGCCAAGAAACAATCTGCCTCTAAAACTTCCAGTCTCCAAACCCAAGAATACAAAAAAAAACTCACTAGATTTTATCCCATATCCCCACTCAAATATAAACTAGTAAGTCAAAAAACCCTACGCTTGAGAGCTCTCCTATCTGGCAATTTAGTATTTTGAGGTGACTGCCGGCGATTGCCATGGCCAATTTGGCCGGCGTCCAATCCTCCATGGCTGGTCAGCCTCCTCAAACATCCCCCTCTATTTATAATACCACTACAAACAATCCTTAAGCCTTTAAATTACTCAAACATTCTTAAACCAGTCACGCTAAATACTGCTGTGCATGCATACCCTACGTCGCAACACATTATTGATCTTATACCTCTTAGACGTGCATCTTTGTTACAAATACAACCCATTGTGAAGTTTACGGAAGCAGAAGTCGATCACATGAATGTGATTGAACGATTACAATGACCAACGGAAAGCATGGGAGAAAGATGCACAAACGAAAAAGGGCTGTATGAACAAACAAACTTTGCACAACCAGCTTATGCAAATTCTCGTATGGATGGCCGAAGTTACAAGATTTGCATCGCATTATTCCTTCTCAATGTGGGATTAAAGGTGAATGTAACGTTGGTTTTCTTAGAGATAGGCATGTCTTTATTATATTGACGTTATGGGAAGATTTCATAAATTTCACGTCCAAAAGTGTCTATTATGTCAAAGCCAAATATGGATATGAATATCAGTTAAAGATACTAATCTATGATGCAAAATTCAAGGTTGGAGAAGAAACTCTGAAGGTAATGGCGTGGATTTCTTTTCCAAATTTGTTACCTACCTTTTTTGTCAAGGAATGTCTATTTTCCTTAGCCGGGTAAGCCTTTGCATCTTGACATGGATACTATTAATAAAACTAGTCCTAGTTGTGCGAGAGTTAAGGTTCTTGTTGATCTTTTAGCTGATTTATCAAAGAAAGTGCCTATGGACATTGAGAATGAAGCTACTGGTGAAATAAGGACGGAATGAGTGAAGATTAACTATGACCATCTGCCTAAGTATTTCAAGGAGTGCAAATTACAAGGCCATGATGAATTTTATTGTTGGCGTCTGCATCCAGAATTAGTGGAAAACAAGGGCAATGACAAGCAGACAGTTAATGAAACAGAGGAAGAAAAAGGCAAAGACAAGGGTCCATTGATGGTTCTCACGAGTGGAAAAGTAGTAGGGAATGTAGGGGAACAATGGAAGGAAGTGCGAGATAATCGAATGAAAAAATCTGTTCAACAGGATGAAGTACAAGGCACAGTAGCAAAGAAATTGTTCCAGTTGAAGGGGTACAAACGGCTAACAAGTTTGCTGATTTGGGGGAGGATGCATGTGGTAATGAAGAAAAAAATCAACTAGCTTTGGTGGAACAAAGGAATGTCAATCGCAACCCTAAAAATACTCCAACTGGAGCTGGGAAAAGTTTAAATCCAGCAGCTCCAATTTTTAATCCTAATCCAATTGGGAGTGCTTCAGTACATGATGTGTAGATATAAGTCCTACTGGGAGAAGGAATGATGATCCTAGAAATAAAGAATCCACAGCTCAATGGGTACAAAGAACTTTCACTGGTAATTTGGTGGCTACTAATACTGGGAGTGAGATGTTTAAAGACAATGAGAAGATTCAATGGAGTAGAGGAAGGTTGTGGGCTGATCAAATTAAAGAGGATTCTGAAGAAGGAGTAATAACAGATGGAATTCAAGCTAAGGAGGAATCTGCTGATGATGAAATAGAAGAGGAGGAACAAAGTGTAAATGGAGATGCAACTGCTGCTAAGATCAATGAAGAGGATAATTTAAACAATGTAGATGTCGAACCCAAAGAAAAGGAAAATATCAAGGAGAGTCAGGTAGTCACAGGAAATCTTAAGTCAATGTTAGTGAATGCAAATTGTTAATACCCAATTTTGCCTTAAGATTTTCCCAAATAGTATACGTATTTTTAAAGATCTCATTCTTGCATCTTTACTTAATTTACAAGATTTATACAAATATTTTACAATTTGTTTCATGATTTTAAAGCTTTAAAATTAATTTTCTTGCATTTAAATTACTTAAATGTTTTTATTTATTAAATTATCCCTTTAAATTATTTGTGATGACTTAATCATCCAAATTTTTTATTTACACCCACATGCATGTTTTAAAATATTTTACATCATTGCATATAATTACATCTGTATTTTGGTTATTTATGTAATTTTTACAATAATAGCCTATATTCATGTATAATTGCGTTTTATTACATTATTTGTGCCAAAATAGCATTTTATATATATCTTTTATTATTTTTAATCCTTTTATTGAAAATGCAATATATTTTATTATTTATTAATTAATTTTATAAATTAATTTTTTGATAAATTATGTGTATTTAAACTATGGTCCAGTTTAAAGTAATTTTCGGACCAAATTTGGCCCAAATTCTTAGCCCAATAGCACCCAGCCCAAGCCAAACGACCCTTTAATAACAAACCCGGTCAGTACCCATCTTCATGACCCACCTCATTCATTTTTTATCAGGGCCGTTGATCAACGGCCCTCGTTTATTTCCCCTTTTTAATTAACCTAACCAAGAAACCCTTACCCCATTTCCCTGAGATCGCCGCCCAAAATCCTCTCTACTCTCTCCTCTCAAACCCTAGATGCCTCATTCAAATCTCTTCCTGAATCCGAATCAATCATGGATTCTTCCTACGATTCTCTTACCTGTTATGGATCATCTCATCGTTTCTTACAAGATTATGGTGTTACATAGTACTTGCCTCAGTTTTGGCAAGTACCAATCCCCAAATCGGGTGCCACCTCCTTCAACGTTTGAGATTTAGACATTATTTCGTCTATATGCACTCACCATACTATATGGTCCGATTTAGTGAGATTTTTGACCATCGGTGCTTTCTTTTGGAACTAGGGTTGGAATTGATTTTGAACGATTTTTCATGCTTCTATTTCCTTATTTATGTTCGATTGATTATGTTTCCTTGTTTGGATGTCGATTTTGTCTACTATATAAACCCTTCCCGATTCCCCTTTTAGAGGACTCAATTTTTACTACTATTATTCTTACTATTCTCTTCACTCACTCGTTCACTTCTTCTGAGACATTTGAATATTTTTTGAAATCGTTGAATTCTTTGTTGGCTGAAAGCCAAGGCTATAATACTGTTTAAACGACCTCCTCCTGTGCAAGCACTGCTCGGAGCCCTTCTCGAGGTTCTTGTAAACTCTGAAGTATCGGGGATTTAGGGTTCTCTTTCAATTGATGCTACTGAATCATTACCAATATTCTAAACTCCTCACTCTTTTGCTTGTTTAACTTTGCCACTGGTTAATGTTCTTGACTCTTACAATTTTAACTATTTTCCTTTTTGTTTGTCTATGACAGTGGTGTTCTATGTGCTAATGTTGTTTAAACTTTGTAAGCATGATTCAATTTCCTTACAATTCATGGATCTCTGACACTGTATCCTTTACAGCTACTATATTGTTTTAACAATTCCCTGCAGTTTCATGTTCTTTATTAGTTGAATTCAGTAGGCTTCAGTACATATAATATGCTTTCATTATCGAAATGGATTCCAACTTGCTTAGGCGCTTCTAGACTAATGTGTGTTCCCTACCTTATCCTGTATTCTATGTTTGTGTTCTAAACCTTGTTGAGTTCTTCTTTCCCAACATGATAGATCTCTGAAGCTATATTGATTAGCTAAAACATGTTTCCATGCCATTTAAATTCTATGGTGTGTTTGGTTTGTTAATCTTGTGTCTTTAGAATGGTTTCTAGGTCAAAATTCTACATTAGTATCCCTTCTATCTAAGTAATTGGTACGAATGATTATGCTTGCCTATCCTAATCCCCTTAAGTGATGAGTTAGGACACTGTTATGGTTTGTTGTAGACCATGCTACTAGTTTGTTGCTATACTAACTGTGGTCATGTCAGGCTCCCATATTAGAAATCTTCACGTGAAATTGCATATACCTCTAACTATACTTATTTTGAATAAGGCTCACTTGTTTAAAGTCTTTTCTGACCAATTTTGGTTAATATCTTGTGCTAACTTAATTTGTGGGAAATCAACATGTGTGTGTGTTCACCCAATAAACTTGCTTCTTAAGCCTTTTTTTATGTGTAACTGTGTTTAGCATGCTACACTCTTTCCTTTGTTGAATGATTGATCATCATGGTTTAAGTTCTTCTATGTCAAACTTGTTATGTCAAAGTTGTCTACCTAGTTGGTATGTTCAAGCCCTCTTGTTTGACCAATCTTGTCCCCTTAGCTCCTAAGAAAGATGATCGTTGCTAATAGACTTTAGGATTGTCAATTGGTTACCATATATGGTTTCTCCCTTTCTAAGCCTGTACGAGTTAGTGTGTGGCCCTGGGTGTGTAATTGATACACTCTCACGCTTGAGATGTGCTGGGTTCTGGGTCTACTGTACGTGTGAAAGGTGAAGCTAGCTGAAGGCTCAGGCGTTACTGGGTTATTTCTCTTTTGGGCCTGCTCTGTTTATTGGGCCTGTAGTCTTTCAATATGCAATGTTTGCACTTGTATTCATGATTTTGGGTCTGTGATAATTTACTAACAAAGCAAATGGGGAAATTAGTAAAAGGGGGTAGGGTACTCTAATTCTCACATAAATGGGTGGAAAGTATGCCTATAGGATCTATGTGATCTATTCCCTTTTGGCAAGCTATAGGCATACTTTCCACCCATTAGGGAAATTGCCAAAACATGCAATTTCAAGTGTTTGTGGTACCTGTTTCCTCTACCGTGCACTCTTAGATAGAATTTCTATAGGGCGCAACAATGCAATATCTTTACTTACCTAGGTACCATGCCTATAGGACTTCAAATAATCAATCTATCAATTGCTTCAATTATTTTGGTGTACTGCTCATCTAGATACTATGCCTATAAGATTAATAATCAACAAACTGCTCCATATCGTTTGTATTGCTTCACTTAGATAGCATGCCTATAGGATAAAACATTTTCAATCATCAACTCTAGATATCCTACCTCTAGGACACTGTCACCTGCCTAAGAAGTCGTCCATAAAATCAGCACTGATAATTTATGATTCTGGGATCGTTTCACTACCTCATTGCGCAACTATCTAGTTATCATGCCTAGTTTCAATACCATTAATATGCAAATCCGTTTCCTGAACATTGCTAAAATATAATCATTTAGGACTCGGGACTATAATACGCCTCAATTCTAAAATTGTCTACCGCACAATTGCCAATTAGCTGCGTGCTTCTTTTCTTATGTGTGGAGGCTAACATGAGTCATTCCTTGCTATTATGTGCAGTCCTATTTGTTTTGAATGCGTGATTAATTTTATCATTTTTTGAGCAACCTAATCAAGTCTAGAACCACCCAAATAGAGGTCTAGATCCCCCCGGACCATAGGCGTGGGACGGTAGTGCACGCATAGGATATGACTTAGAAATGAATTAGAACGTTTAGGTAAAAAACTTCAATATAGTAATCGGGTAGCAGGAGATGATAGTTTGTGCCCCCTGAATAATATGAGCAACTCCTATCTAAAAGGAGCTGCAAAGTATGGTTTATGTTGCACGGGGTGATCCTTTAGGCTAAAAAACTTAGGACCCCCGTCCTTTTATATATTTGCTTAGTGATTTAACATAGACCAATGTAGTTGTACCCTTATAAGCATTAAGGATTTGTACCAATTCTCATTGTGTTATAATAAACTCCTTTGATTTTATATTCTCTTTATTTATTTGATCATCTAGCCTAATTACATAATCCACATAGTTATAAGTTTGGTCGAGGCCCACAATTGTGGACCTCAAAGATTGCCTAACACCTTCTCTTTGAGGTAATTTGATCCCTTACCCGATATTTGGTGATGTTTACTAGACAAATAGAGTTATTTGCAAATTGGTGCGGTAACACACCTTAAAATCATTAGGTGGTGACTCTTCACTTTTAGTACCCATTTAAAAGAGTTGTCACATGTTGAGGCCCACTTTCGCGAGAAAACAAGGCGCGACTCAAATGATATTGATCTAGGAGGAACTGGGAATGTTACTACACTGAATGAGGAGGTCAATATCAACAAAATGGAGAGTGCAAAGTCTGGGAACAACCACAAGTACACTGCTCAACTTTCTGTTGGGACTGGAAACACTGTTCCATTGGAAATCAGTCAATTGAAGCAATAGAGGAAAAATGAGGAGCATGTTATGATACCTAAACCTCACAAGTCCAATGTAATAGATGCAATAAGTGATATAGATATTTTTATTGAAGATCCTACTAAACGATCATGCAAAGATCTAGATAGAGAATCAACTGCCCAAAATTTTCTTAAGGTGGCTAGATAAGGGGATCTTTCTCCAAGGCATATTGACAAGGCCAGGTCAGGTGCTAAAGGAAGGAAGAAACAAATCAAGGACAACTCCAGTTTTCAAACAACTGGGGTACAAACGAGAAAGACTCTAACTAAATCCAATAATTTGTGATGGATGCAATTATTTGGAATGTTAGGTAAGTGAATACGAAAAAAGCTTTTGAAAGCTTGATCACAATGCATAGACAACATCACTTTGAATTCATTTGAATTATGGAACCACTGCAACAAGCTCAAAAATTGGATAGGTATAGAAGGAGGATTGGTTTTGCACAAGCAGTGGTAAATGTTTCAAATAAGATCGGGGAGTTCATTGATGAAGTTTTTGAGGTTACTATTATATATGACATGGTACAACAACTGACATTCAAGCTATTTCACACGGAAACACATGTTGAACTCATTCTCACATTGATGTATGCTAAATGTGATGCCGTTGAAAGAATATAATTGTGGGATTCATTGTATGCTATGGCTAGAGATATGACTGTCCCATGGCTTGTTCGTGGGGATTTTAATGTAATATGGGATGAGGAATAAAAGTTTGGAGGGCTGCCAGTATCATTGAATGAGGTAGATGATTTTAGGCATTACATCAATACGTGCAACTTATCTGATCTTGGCTTCAAGGGGAGTATTTTCACTTTGTGGAATGGAAGGGAAAATGATGACTGTATTTTCAAAATGCTGGATCATTGTCTAGCTAGTATGGAATTTTAGTAAACTTTCCCTGGAGTGGAAATCACACATCTATCCAAGATTGGATCAGACCATAGTCCTATGCTATTAAAGTGTGATAATAAATCTGCCCCGGTGAAGAAATCCTTTAGGTTTCTTAGTTTTTGGGTTAAGCATGATACATTTAAGAATGTGGTGATGGAGAATTGGCATGTTGGTTTCAGTGCTAATCCATTTATTCTCTTCAACTACAAGACAAAGAAGTTTAATGGAAGAAGAAAGAGATTGCAACTAAAGAGGATTCAAAACAATGCTGGTAATTGGACTGAAGACAATGAAGCAATAGCTAAAGAGGCAGTCAACTTTTTTAGAGCACAGTTTCATGAAGACTGTCGCGCCCCTTTTTCTCGTGAAATCGGGCTTTGACGTGTGACAATTATTTTAAGGGATATGCATGTCATTGCATATTATACAAACAAAGGTGAGAAAGGGAAGGGATGTGCATGTAACAAAGAAAGTAACCCACACAAGCCAAGTTCATTATGGTAAGAGCCAAAGTATTTTCCCTAGCAAAGTCGCTTTGACGTGTGACAACTCTTTTAAGGAAGTAGTAAAAGAGAAGAGTCACCACCTAACAGTTTTTAAGGTGCGTTTGGGAACCTATTATGCAAATAACTCTGTTTTAACTAGTCGATGCCACCAAAGATCGGGTAAGGGCTCAAATTACCTCAAAGAGAAGGTGTTAGGCACTTTTCGAGGTCCACAACTGTTGGTCCCGGCCGAACTTAAGACTATGTGGATTAGGTTAGGTGATAAAATAATAAAGAGAAATATAAAAATCTAAGAGTTTAATTATAACACAAAGAGAATTGGTAAAAATCTTAAGGACTACAAGGATAAANGGGGGGGGGGGGGGGGGGAGTCCTATGTTTTTTAGCCTAAGGGATCACCTCGTGAAACATTAATATTACTTTTCAATTCCTTTTATATTGGAGTTTCTCATATTATTCAGCGAGCACAAACTATCATCTCCTGCTACGCGATTACTATGTTGAAGTTTTTTACCTAAAACATTCTAATTCAGTTCTAAGTCGCGTCCTATGCGTGCACTACCCATCCCATGCCTATAGTCCAGGAGGCTTTGAACCTACTATTTGGGTGATTCTAGATTTTACTTAGGTTGCTCAAAATGGTAAAAACTAAGCAACATTCAAAACAGATAGGACTTCACGTAAAGACAATCAAGTCCCAGGTTAGCCTCCACATATAGCAACAAATGCACGCAGGCAGATTTCATATTATGGGATGTTTCAAATTTGAGGTGTTTCTTTAAGCCTATATACATGGTTTCTAAGTGACCACTCAGTTTAAGAAAGTATCAGGCACTGCTGCTATTCGAATTATCGAGATTACAAATTATAAAATCTATAGACAAGATCCCTAAGTGATTTGCGTAAAGGGGCAGTGATAAGCATCGAAAAACTCAGAATTACTCTCGTTTGATCCTATTGGCATGCTTCCTAAATGAGTAGCAGTATTTATAGCTAGATTCTAATAATAATTGGCAGATTCACCACTTATTCCTATAGGCATGTTATCTAGGTGAGTCGAGTAATAAGATAACATAAGCAGTCAATTAGTTAATCAGTTAGAACCCTACAGACATGGTATCTTGATGAGGATTAGCAGAGCATAAATTAATATAAGCCTATAGACATGTTATCTAGTAAGTACACTGCAGTAAACAAGAGAAAAAGTAAAGCATTTAAACTCATGCCTTTGATAATAGACAAGATGAGTGAGTGCATGATTCCCTATAGGCATGGTTTCTACTAGTGTACAATACATGAAACCAAATAGTGTGTATGGCAAGGTGGACAGAATAACAAATAGATCACATAGTCCCTATAGGCATGTTTTCTACCTTTTTAAGCAAACATTACAATATACCCGTTTCCCTAATTTCACTAAATCCCCAATTGTTTATTTACAAATTATTACAGGCCCAGATAATGAATATAAGTATAAATATTACACAAGGAACAATAATAGGCCCAAAAGCAGGCCCAAAAGATGGCCCATAAAGAGATAACCCATTACTGCGTCGTCCTTTAACAAGCTCATTCTTCGCACCAGTAGCAAACCCTGGCCCAGACTCGACTTAAGTATTAGAGTATACCAATTACAAGCTTCAAACTTATATATAAACTTATACTAGGAAGAACTGGAGGATTCACTCGCCCAGTAGTGGCAGATGAACAACTTAACCAAACAACTACTCACTGATTTAGTTAAGAAAACTCTGAGTCCTCGCACTCAGTTCTTAAGGCTATAACTACCAGCAGCTATAAGCCAAAGGCACATAGACAAGATAAAATTAAATTGGATGGCACATGAGATATATTTGAGGCAGGTTCATGTTTGTATTTCAAAAAATTTTTTATTTGAAGTGACAATATTGAGAAACATGAGCTAGCAAGCCACTCCACATAAAGTTTCAAAGTAAAGAATGATTCAGGACCAACCTAAAGAACTTCAAATGACAATCTAGCATAATCGTATACAGGAAGCAAGTAGAGTACAAATTTCACATGAAGGTTTTAACATGATGGTCTGATGAGAATATGGATACAAATAGCATAACAACATACTAGTGGCACAGTTTAGCCAACATATCATTTGGTTGAACATGAAACTCAACATGATGGGGATTGATCATAGCACAAAGATTCCAAAGAATGTTATGGTAGGTAAATAACAAATCATCTATACACTAACATGACAGGCAGACATCAGGACTCCTATCAGTTGATCACATATAAGAGAAGAAGTGGAATATTTATCCTAGAAGTCTTGGCAATGCTAAAGATTACAAGATTGACAAGAAAGGAATACAATCATCAGATTACAGATAGCAGAGAAACATATTTAGGCTAGATATTAGGACAATGTTGTAAGATGGATGGTCAGAGATCAATTTGCAAGGTAACAATAAAATACATATAAATGGTTCAGTAGAAAGAGACTTATTAAGGCAAATTCTAGGCAGGCATTTGTGATGACCCAAAAGGTCATCTCGTATAATTTAACAAAAAAAAAATGTATTTTGAGCCCTAAAAGCCTCTGCTAAACTCACTTCGATGTGCGTGCATAGTCCGAGCGCGTAGCCAGGAAGTTTTTATGTGGAAATGTGTTGAAATGTTGAATTTATGATAATTAATGGAATAAAGTTGACTTTGGTCAACATTTTTTGTTAACGGACCTGGACCCGTGATTTGACGGTCCCGGAGGGTCCGTGGGGAAATATGGGACTCGGGCGTATGCCCGGAATCGAATTTCGAGGTCCCAAGCCCGAGAAATGAATTTTTAAAGAAAATTGTTTTTTGAAAATAAGAACGACTTTTGAAAATGAACTTTGATGTGAAATCTGTGTTATCGGGCCTGTATTATGGTTCCGATGCCCGGAACAGGTTCAATATGTGTTATGTGAGTTATTTGTAAAATTTGGAAAGAAACGGACTTGAAATGACGTGTTTCGGATCAAAATCAAAATAATTAAGCCTTATGAAGTTTTAAAAAAACTCTATGAGTTTTGAGGTTTAATTCCTTGTTTTGATGATATTTTGGTGATTTAAATGCTTGAATAAGTCGTAGGATGATTTGGGAGTCGTGTGTGTTTTTGTTTTTGAGACCCAAGGGCTCGGGTGAGTTTCGAGTAGTTAACGGGGTGTAAAAACATGAAAAATCTGGTTTTTTTAGCTGTTGCTGGTGTTTTACGATTTGCTCTATGCGATCGCGTAGGTTCCTCTGCGATCGCATAGAGCTAGGTGTAGGGGATGGCTAGGTACTCTTCACGATCGCAAGGTCTAGTTCGCGATCGCATAGGGTGGAGTCCTTGAACTATGCGATCGCAGTCACTTGTTCGCGATCACAGTGAAGGGGGATCCCAGGTTCTTCTTCGCGATCGCATTCTTCCAGCCGCGATCGCACTGTAGGAAACACTTCAAGCTCTGCGATCATAGCCCCTCTTCCGCGATCGAAGGGAACAAATTCACCAAGTTATATTTTAACCCCAAAACAGAATACTATACGGAATTTTCATATTTTCATCACCTTCTCTTTCCTCCAACCTCCATTGAAGACCTTCAAGCCCTTTCCTCCTCCATAGCCTTTTGGGTAAGTGTTCCTAACACTAATTTCTTCCACTTTCCTTCCCTAATCACTAGAATCTAGGCCTAGAATACTAAAATCAAAGTAGAAATTAGGGGTTTTGGGTAGAGTTAGGGTTTATGGGATTTTGGGTAATTCAACCTCAATTTGGGGTCGGATTTAAAAACAAATCATATATTTGAACTCGTGGGGGTATGGGTGATCGGGTTTTGGTCTGAGCCTCGTGTTTGGACCAAGCGGGCCCGGGGTAGAATTTTGGTATTTTTGGAAGAATGCTAGGAATTGTATATTTAGACTATGGGATTGTATTAATGAGTCATTATTGATGTTAATAAGTTAATTATGTCTAGATATTGTTGTTCCGGAGTTGAATTCAAAAGGAAAGGCGGTGTTAGAGGCTTGATTGCTATTTTTGGACCCGAGGTAAGTGTCTTGCCTAACTTTGGTGAGGGAATAGGTATTGTATGTTATGTGTTAAGTGTTTATCATGTTCAATGCATAGGTGAGGTGACGAGTACCTATGCATTGTGTGTCAAGCATGCCCGTGAGTCTATTTTCGATAGAAATCTTATTATTATTTCCATGTTCGTTATAATATGAACTTATCTCTACTTGGAAGTTGATTGTTGTTGAAAATCCTCGTTGATGAACTTGTGATGTAATGGTCCTATTGAGGACCCAACTGTAAAGGATATACTTGAAAAGGTTGGTTATAGCTGAGACCCTTGCCGGGCAATTTGTTATGATAATGACTGATATTGTCCCCTTGTCGGGTGATTATGATTTGTGATTCCACTATGTTGCATTCCTTTCCATTTTGATAATTGTCATTGCATTGGTGAGGAAGAGTGTAAAGCACGAAGTGTGATGCCGTGCCATGATTTACATCGATCACATCATATATTGCATAGTGAGGAAGAGAGTAAAAGCACGAAGGGTGATG
>ML368371.1:69106-92032 GCA_005239525.1 Nicotiana knightiana | reverse complement strand
GAAGGTTGATGTCGTGCCATGATTTACATTGCCATACATGATACATTGCATTGTGAGGAAGAGAGTAAAAGCACGAAGGGTGGTGCCATGCCATGATTCATGTTATCTTACATCGTACATTGCATCGTGAGGAAGAGAGTAAAAGCACGAAGGGTGATGTCGTGCCATTTATTACATTTCTGGCATTATATTTGTTTCATTAGCATATTTCTGATAAATTATCTTCTTGTCTGTTCCTATGTACTTAATTAACTGCTCTATCACACTTGTTACCCCCTTTGTCTGCTCCCGTATCCCCCTACGTATCTGTTTATCTCTTGCTTTGTTCTCCACGATATATGTTGTAGAATAGGACAGGTTAACGTTTATTGTCAAGTCTGGCCTCGTCACTACTTCGGCCGAGGTTAGGCTCGACACTTACTCAGTACATGGGGTCGGTTGTACTGATGCTACACTGCACATCTTATTTTTGTGCAGACCCCGCACTCGGACCCAGTGGACAGCGTTGAGGGAGTCACCTTCAGTCCATTCCAGAGGCTTCAAGGTATACCGCTGTCGTTCGTGGGCCTTGGCGTCTCTCCTATCCCTAGTTCCTGTATTTCTGTCTTGTCTTTCCTCTAGTTCTCAGAGACAGTCATGTATTTCCTTTCAGAATTTGTATTTAGCACTCCTATAGACAGTTCGTGAGTTTGTGCCTCTAGGTTTTGGGGAATTATTGCGACGTTGTATTATGTTATCTTTACTTAGTTTTGAAACTTTATCTATTTCCGTTGTTAAGAATGGTGAACTGTTTTTAGCTTATTCTGTTAATTCAGTGTTATCATGTTAGTTCAAATGCACACGTTGGCTTGTCTAGTGGGTTCAACATTAGACGCCATCACGGTCGAAGGTGGGATTTCGGGCAGTGACAAGTTGGTAGCAGAGCCCTAGGTTTATTAGGTCTCACAACTCACGGACAACTTGATAGAGTCTGAGGGATCGGTACGGAGACGTCTGTATTTATCCTAGAGGCTGCAAAGTTAGGATGACTCCACATTTCTTTTCATCTCTGTCGTGCGATAGGAATTCTTAGTACTGATTGAGTTTCTGTTCTATTCTCTCGCAGATGGCGAGGATGCGTGCTTCCCTTGGTTCCGCTCAGTAGCCCGACACTCATGCTACAACTCCTACGAGGGGTCGAGGTCGAGGACGAGGCCGTGCTAGAGGCTGAGGCTGGGACCAGGATCAGCCTAGAGCAGCAACCCCAGTGGAGGAACCTCAGGTCGAGTCTGACGAGGAGGTCCCAGTTCCGGCAGTCCCAGTTGGACCAACTCAGGTCCCAGAGGGGTTCATAGCTACCCTAGTGCTTCAGGACACTCTTGTCCATCTAGTCGGACTCATGGAGAGTGTAGCACAGGCGGGTCTTCTTCCTACTGCACCAACCATCTCTCAGGCTGGGTGAGGTACCCAGACTCCTGCCACTGGCATGCCAGAGCAGCTAGCTCTATATTTTCAGACTCCGGCACCTCAACCAACCGGAGTAGCTCAGTCGGGTATTGCAGCACCGGTAACAGAGGGAGCAACTGTGTCATTAGATGGTTTGTGAAGACTGGACAGGTTCACTAAGTTATTCACTGCTACTTTTACCGGTTCACCATCAGAGGATCCCCAGGATTATTTGGACAGCTATCAAGAGGTTCTTCGGAACATGGGCATAGTAGAGTCCAATGGAGTTAATTTTGCTACCTTTCGTCTATCGAGTTCCGCCAAGACTTGGTGGAGAGACTATTGCTTGACCAGGCCAGCTGGGTTTGCATCTTTGACTTGGACTCAGTTCTCAGAGGTATTTTTGGGGAAGTTCCTTCCCATTACTCAGAGAGAGGACCTTCGAAGGCAGTTTGAACGTCTCCAGCAGGGATCTATGACAGTCACTCAGTATGAGACTAGGTTCATTACTTTGGCCCGACATGCTTTTATGATACTTCCCACTGATCGGGAGAGGGTTCGGAGATTTATTGAGGGATTGGCCCAGCCTATCAGACTTCAGATGGCTAGAGAGTCAGGTACTGATATTTCATTCCAGGATGCGGCCAATGTGGCCAGGAGGATTGAGATGATTATGTCACAAGGTGGTGGTCAGGGGGCTGATAAGAGGCCTCGTCACTTCGGCCGTTTCAGTGGAGCCTCATCTTGGGGCAGGGATTCTTCAAGAAGAGGTCATCTTCCCAGACCCTATCATTCGGCACTTCAGGTAGCTCATAGTGCACCATCAGCTGCTATTGGTGCACCACCAGCACCTATTAGTGCACCGCCGCTTCAGAGTTATCAGGGTGGTTACCAGGGTCGTCAGGTACAATTCTAGAGTCCCCAGCCATATCAGTAGAGGCCGTGTTATTCTTGTGGTGTTCCGGGGCACATTGTCGGGTATTGTCCCTGATCTTCTAGTGGTCCTCAGTATCAGGGTTCCCGTGCCATGGTTCCCGCGCCAGGCGCACCCCCATCCCTTCAGCCAGCTAGGGGTGGAGGTCGGGGTGCCAGAGGTAGAGGTCAGGCTCATATAGGTGGAGGACATGCCACGAGAGGTAGAGGTCAGGCCACAGTAGGTCGACCCAGAGATGATCAGATTGGAAGGGCTCAGCCCCGGTGCTATGCTTTTCCTGCCAGGCCTGATGCCGAGGCTTTTGATGCAGTTATTACAGGTACGATTTTAGTTTGCAGCTGAGAGGCTTCGGTGTTATTTGATCCGGGTTCTACATTCTTCTATGTGTCTTCATATTTTGCCTCTTATTTGAGTATGCCCCGTGATTCCTTGAGTACTGATGTGCATGTGTCTACACCGGTGGGTGATTCTATAGTGGTAGATCGAGTCTACCGTGCTTTCTTAGTAGTAATGGGTGGTCTGGAGACCCAGGTTGATCTTTTGCTTCTGGATATGGTTGACTTTGATGTTATATTGGGGATGGATTGGTTATCCCCCTATTATGCTATTCTCGACTGTCATGCCAAGACAGTGACCTTGGCTTTGCCAGGGGCACCTCGTTTGGAGTGGAAGGAAACTCCTAGTCATTCTTCGGGTAGAGTTATTTTTTATATGAAGGCTCAGCGCATGGTTGGGAAGGGTTGTTTGGCCTATTTGCCCTATGTTCGTGATTCTAGCGTCGAGGTTCCTTCCTTGGAGTCTGTGCCAGTGGTTCGTGAGTTTCCAGAGGTTTTCCCTGCTGACCTGCCGGGTATGCCACCCGACAGGGATACTAATTTTTGTATTGAGTTAGCTCAGGGCACCCAGCCTATTTCTACTCCGCCGTATCGTATGGCCCCGCCAGAGTTGAAGGAGTTGAAAGATCAGTTGCATGATTTGTTGGATAAAGGCTTCATTAGGCCTAGTGTCTCTCCTTGGGGTGCTCAAGTATTGTTTGTCAAGAAGAAAGATGGATCGATGAGGATGTGTATTGACTACAGGCAGTTGAATAAGGTTACTATTAAGAACAAGTATCCTTTGCCGAGGATTGATGATTTATTCGACCAGCTTCAGGGTGCTTCACTGTTTTCCAAGATTGACTTGAGATATGGTTACCATCAGCTGAGGATTAGGGTGTCTGATGTCCCTAAGACAAATTTTCGCCCTCGTTATGGGCATTATGAGTTCTTGGTGATGTAATTTGGGCTGACAAATGCCCCCGCTGCTTTCATGGAGTTGATGCACCGAGTGTTCTTGCCTTATTTGGACTCATTTGTGATTGTTTTCATTGATGATATATTGATATACTCTCGCAGCCGAGAGGAGCATGAGCAACACCTTAAAGTCATCCTCCACACCCTAAGGGATAGTCAGTTGTATGCCAAATTCTCCAAGTGTGAGTTTTGGTTGAGTTCAGTTGCATTTCTAGGCCATGTGGTATCGTCAGAGGGTGTACAGGTGGATCCCAAGAAGATTTCAGCAGTCAGAGATTGGCCTAGACCGACTTCATCTTCAGAGTTCCGGAGTTTCTTGGGCTTAGCATGTTATTATCGCCGGTTTGTGGAGGGCTTTTCATCCATTGCAACCCCGATGACCACGTTGACTCAGAAGAGTGCCCAGTTCAGGTGGTCTGATGAGTGGGAGGCGAGCTTTTAGAAGCTCAAAGGCAGCCTTGACCAAGGCACCAGTGTTGGTTTCGCCCACAGGTTCAGGATCGTATACCGTGTATTGTGATGCTTCACGGGTTGGGCTTGGTGCAGTGTTGATGCAGGATGGTAGGGTTATAGCCTATGCTTCTANAAGAGTTGAACATGAGGCAGAGGAGATGGTTAGAGTTGCTGAAGGATTATGATATTACCATTCTTTATCATCCGGGGAAGGCTAATGTGGTGGCCGATGCTTTGAGCCGGAAATCAGCCAGTATGGGTAGCCTTGCCTATTTATCAGTCGGAGAGCAACCTCTTGCTTTGGATGTTCAGGCGTTAGCCAACCGATTTGTGAGATTGGAGGTTTCTGAGACTGGTAGTGTTTTGGCCCATACCGTGGCCCGTTCTTCTTTATATGACTGTATTCGGTCCAGGCAATATGATGATCGCCATTTTTGTGTTCTTAGAGATAGAGTCAGGCAAGGAGATGCCAAGTAGGTTACGGTTTATGTTGAGGGAGTTTTGAGGATGCAAGGAAGGATTTGTGTACCTGATGTGGATGGTATTCGTGATTTGATACTACAGGAGGCCCACAGTTCCTGATATTCCATTCATCCGGCGCCGCAAAGATGTTCCAGGACTTGCGACAGCATTATTGGTGGCGTAGAATGAAGAAGGATATTGTAGCTTATGTAGCTCGGTGCTTGAATTGTCAGCAGGTTAAGTACGAGCACTAGAGATCCAGTGGTTTGATGCAGCAGATTCAGCTTCCCGAGTGAAAGTGGGAGCGTATCACCATGGACTTTGTAGTTGGACTCCCACGGACTCAGAGGATGTTTGATGCAATATGGGTCGTTGTGGATAGGCTGACCAAGTCAGTGCACTTCATTCCAGTATCAGTTTCGTATTCAGCAGAGAAGTTGGCAAAGATCTATATGAGAGAGATTGTTAGACTGCATGGTGTGCCCATATCCATTATATCAGATCGAGGTACTCAGTTTACCTCCCATTTCTGGAGAGTATTTCAGCGAGAGTTGGGCACCCAGATTGATTTGAGCACAGCATTTCATCCTCAGACGGATGGACAGTCCGAGCTTACTATTCAGATTTGGGAGGATATGTTGCGAACTTGTGTTATTGACTTTGGAGGTTCATGGGACCAGTTCTTGCCTTTAGCTGAGTTTGCCTACAACACCAACTATCAGTCTAGCATTCAGATGGCTCCGTATGAGGCGTTGTATGGTAGACGGTGTCGGTCTCCAGTCGGATGGTTTGAGCCGGGAGAGGCTAGATTGTTGGGTTCTGAGTTAGTCCAGGATGCCTTGGACAAGGTGAAGATCATTCAGGATAGACTTCGTACAGCTCAGTCCGGGCAGAAGAGTTATACGAATCACAGAGTTCGAGATTTGGCATTTATGATAGGTGACCGGGTATTTCTTAGAGTGTCGCCCATGGAGGGCGTGATGAGATTCGGAAAGAAGGGCAAGTTGAGCCCTAGGTACATTGGTCCATTTGAGATTCTGGACAAGGTAGGGGATGTGGCCTACAGACTTGCCTTGCCACCTAGTTTGTCAGCCGTGCATCCAGTATTTCACGTGTCTATGCTCTGGAGGTATATTGCGGACCCATATCATGTACTTGACTTCAGTGGTGTCCAGTTGGACAAGGATTTGTCTTATGAGGAGGAGCTGGTAGCCGTATTAGATCGGCAGGTGCGACGGTTGAGATCGAAGAGTTATCCTTCGGTTCATGTTCAGTGGAGATGTCAGCCTGTTGAGGCAGCTACTTGGGAGTCCGATCCCGATATGCGGCTCCGTTATCCCCACCTTTTCCCCGTTTCAGGTACTTTTCTATGTCCATTCGAAGACGAACGGTTGTTTTAGAGGTGGAGATTGTGATGACCCAAAATGTCATCTTGTATAATTTAGAAAAAAAAAACTGTGTTTCGAGGCCCTAAAAGCCTCCATTAATCTCACCTCGATGTACGTGCACAGACTGAGCGCGTAGCCGGGAAGTTTTTATGTGGAAATGTGTTGAAATGTTGAATTTATGATAATTAATGGAATAATGTTGACTTTGGTCAACATTTTTGGTAAACGGACCCGGACCCATAATTTGATGGCCCTGGAGGGTCCGTGGAGAAATACGGGACTCGGGCGTATGCCCATAATTGAATTCCGAGGTCCCAAGCCCGAGAAATGAATTTTTAAAGAAAAATATTTTATGAAAATAAGAAGGACTTTTAAAAATGAACTTTAATGTGAAATTTGTGTTACCGGGACTGTATTATGGTTCCGATGCCCGGAACAGGTTCAATATGTGTTATGTGAGTTATTTGTAAAATTTGGAAAGAAACGGACTTGAAATGATGTGTTTCAGATCAAAATTGGAAAATTCTATGAGTTTTGAGGTTTAATTCCTTGTTTTTGATGATATTTTGGTGATTTAAATGCTTGAATAAGTCCGTAGGATGATTTGGGAGTCGTGTGTGTTTTTGGTTTTGAGACCCAAGGGCTCGGGTGAGTTTCGAGTAGTTAACGGGGTGTAAAAACATGAAATATCTGGGTTTTTTTAGCTGTTGCTGGTGTTTTACGATTTTCTCTATGTGATCCCGTAGGTTCCCCTACGATCGCATAGAGCTAGGTGTAGGAGGCTGGCTAGGTACTCTTCGCGATCGCAAGGTCTAGTTCGCGATCGCATAGGGTGGAGTCCTTGAACTATATGATCACAGTCACTTGTTCGTGATCGCAGTGAGGGGGGATCCCAGGTTCTTCTTCGCGATCGCATTCTTTCAGCCGCGATCACATTGTAGGAAACACTTCAAGCTCTGTGATCGCAGCCCCTCTTCCGCGATCGCAGAGAACAAATTCTCCCAGTTATATTTTAACCCCAAAATAGAATACTATACGGAATTTTCATATTTTCATCACCTTCTCCTTCCTCCAACCTCCATTGAAGACCTTCAAGCCCTTTACTCCTCCATAGCCTTTTGGGTAAGTGTTCCTAACACCAACTTCTTCCAATTTCCTTCCCTAATCACTAAAATCTAGGCCTAGAATCCTAAAATCAAAGTAGAAATTAGGGGTTTTGGGTAGAGTTAGGGTTTATGGGATTTTGGGTAATTAAACCTCAATTTGGGGTCGGATTTCAAAACAAATCATATATTTGAACTCGTGGGGGTATGGGTGATCGGGTTTTGGTCTGAGCCTCGTGTTTGGACCAAGGGGGCCAGGGGTCGGATTTTGGTATTTTTGGAAGACTGCTAGGAATTGTATATTTAGGCTATGGGATTGTATTAATGAGTCATTATTGATGTTAATAAGTTAATTATGTCTAAATATTGTTGTTCTGGAGTTGAATTCAAAAGNAATTCAACCTCAATTTGGGGTCGGATTTCAAAACAAATCATATATTTGAACTCGTGGGGGTATGGGTGATCGGGTTTTGGTCTGAGCCTCGTGTTTGGACCAAGGGGGCCAGGGGTCGGATTTTGGTATTTTTGGAAGACTGCTAGGAATTGTATATTTAGGCTATGGGATTGTATTAATGAGTCATTATTGATGTTAATAAGTTAATTATGTCTAAATATTGTTGTTCTGGAGTTGAATTCAAAAGGAAAGGCGGTGTTAGAGGCTTGATTGCTATTTTTGGACCCGAGGTAAGTGTCTTGCCTAACTTTGGTGAGGGAATAGGTATTGTATGCTATGTGTTAAGTGTTTATCATGTTCAATGCATAGGTGAGGTGACGAGTACCTATGCATTGTGTGTCAAGTATGCGCGTGAGTCTATTTTCGATAGAAATCTTATTATTATTTCCATGTTCGCTATAATATGAACTTATCTCTACTTGGAAGTTGATTGTTGTTGAAAATCCTCATTGATGAACTTTTGATGTAATGGTCCTATTGAGGACCCAACTGTAAAGCATATACTTGAAATGGTTGGTTATAGCTGAGACCCTTGCCGGGCAATTTGTTATGATAATGACTGATATTGTCCCCTTGTCGGGTGATTATGATTTGTGATTCCACTATGCTGCATTCCTTGCCATTTTTATAATTGTCATTGCATTGGTGAGGAAGAGAGTAAAGCACGAAGGGTGATGCCGTGCCATGATTTACATTGATCACATCATATATTGCATAGTGAGGAAGAGAGTAAAGCACGAAGGGTGATGCCGTGCCATGATTTACATTGATTACATCATATATTGCATAGTGAGGAAGAGAGTAAAAGCACGAAGGGTGATGTCGTGCCATGATTTATATTTAAAAGCACGAAGGTTGATGCCGTGCCATAATTTACATTGCCATACATGATACATTGCATTGTGAGGAAGAGAGTAAAAGCACGAAGGGTGGTGCCGTGCCATGATTCATGTTATCTTACATCGTACATTGCATCGTGTGGAAGAGAGTAAAATCACGAAGGGTGCTGTCGTGCCATTTATTACATTTCTGGCATTATATTTGTTTCAATAGCATATTTCTGATAAATTATCTTCTTGTCTGTTCCTATGCACTTAATTAACTGCTCTATCACACTTGTTACCCCCTTTGTCTGCTCCCGTATCACCCTACGTATGTGTTTATCTCTTGCTTTGTTCTCCACGATATATGTTGTAGAATAGGACATGTTAACATTTTTTGTCAAGTCTAGCCTCGTCACTACTTCGGCCGAGGTTAGGCTCGGCACTTACTCAGTACATGGGGTCGGTTGTACTGATGCTACACTGCATATCTTATTGTTGTGCAGACCCCGCACCCGGACCCAGTGGAAAGCATTGAGGGAGTCACCTTCAGTCCATTCCAGAGGCTTCAAGGTATACCGCTGTCGTTCGTGGGCCTTGACGTCTCTCCTATCCCTAGTTCCTGTATTTCTGTCTTGTCTTTCCTCTATTTCTCAGAGACAATCATGTATTTCCTTTCAGACTATGTATTTAGCACTCCTATAGACAGTTCGTGAGTTTGTGACTCCAGGTTTTGGGGAGTTATTGTGACGTTGTATTATGTTATCTTTACTTAGTTTTGAAACTTTATCTATTTCCGCTGTTAAGAATGGTGAACTGTTTTTATCTTATTCTGTTAATTCGGTGTTATCATGTTAGTTCAACTGCACATGTTGACTTGTCTAGCGGGTTCAACGTTAGATGCCATCAAGGCCGAAGGTGGGATTTCGGGTTGTGACAACATTATATCCATAGGTGTTTCAGTACAAATGTTCAAAGTGAGTTATGAAAAAGAGTTCGATACTAAACAGTCAATGTGGGAATTTAGGCATACATAAACACGGAAACATCACACAAGCATAACAACCTAGAATTCTTCCAAATTAACTAAACATGAATGAACATATGCAAACTTATACAAGTTCTGATGACGGATTGCAAAAGAAATTAAAAGCAGGGTCGGCACAATATTATATTGGCTTAGAAAGGTTCACATAACACAGATATTCAGAAGCATGAACACAAACATGGAAGAGATATAGTTGTGAGGGTTTGACACTTACCAGTTTTCAGATTTAACAACAAACAGAAGAGAATCACCAAGTTCTAGTTGCAAAGTAAGAACAACAACAAAAACTCCAAAACTTAGTGCGTTGGAGTTCGCAGGAGCTTTGAACGAGCCCCGAGCAGTGCTCGCAATAGGGAGGTAGATAGAGAGGATTTTGGTGTCCTTGGCTTTCAGACGGCCAAGCACCCAAGTTTCAGAATAATATAGAACAAGTGAGAGTGAGAGAACAATAGTGATTCCGGTCCCTTTTAGGGGAGTTAGTGGAGGGGTTTTTATAGTTCTCAATTAATCAAAAATCAGAAAAGGAAAACATCAATCGAATCACAAAAATAAGGAAAGAGTAGCATGGAAAATCTATTTTGAATCGGATTAGGAGAAAACCAGACAAACTCTAGTTGATAGAAATCAAAGATTGGCTGAAGATCTTGGTGAATCAGACCCATATAGCCTTGCTATGAAAGTATATAGACAAAATATCATCTGGATCTTAACAGTTGAAGATGATTTCCCTTGATTCAAAGCCTGGTACTTTCCAAAAATGGACAAGTACTAAGTAATACCATAATTGTGTAAGTAACAATGAGGCAACACATAAAAGGTAAGAAAATCACAGAAGGAATCCATGATTTGATCGAATTCAGAGAAGATTGAAGAAAACGGCTAGGGTTTATGAATGAGGGAGTGTTTGAGAGGAGTCTGTTGAAGGGAAATGGGGATTAATGTTTGGGTGAGGGGATATAAGGAAAGGAGGTGGATGTGTTGTGAACCGTTGATCGCTTTTGATCAATGACTGAGGTTTAAATAAGTTGGGTTGTGTATTGGACTGGGGAAGACCTATTGGGTCATTTGGTGTTGGTCTTCTAGGGGTTGATCAGAATGAGCTAGTTTGTTTGGACCTTAATTGGTCAGAAATTAGCCTAATTTGAGCCAGATTTTAAAATAAGAGATTAATGTGAAATAATTTAATAAAAATATAAAAATATTATTTATGCAACTTATTACTTTAAAACAATATTAGAAGATTATAAAAATGTAAAAACTTATTTTGACCTTGAATAAAATGACAAATGCAACAAATTGCAAAATATAGGTTATAATTGCAAAATTGTGTAAATGGCCTAAAAATACTAATATAATTATATGAAATGAAGTAAAAATATTTGAAACATATAAATGGATGAAAATAATAATTTGGATGATTGAGTCATCATGAAATAATTTAAATAGGTAATTAATAAATATTTCAGTAATTTAAATGCGAGAAAATTAGTTTTAAAGCTTGAAAGTTATGGAAAATTATAGAAAAGTGCTCATACAATTTTGTAAATTAAGTAATGATTCCATAATGACATTTATTGAAAGTATATCTACGTATTTAAAATATGAGGACAAAATTGGGTATCAACAGCTGCCCTTCTTTACCCAGGAATGATGAAAGAGTTGTCGGGTAAAGAAAATGATGACCAATTTTGTCCGAATTGGATGAGGATGATGTTGTTTTTAAAAATAGAGGCCTAACCCTGATTCTCGAGTTTCCTACATATCCCTGGTGTTACGGATTTAGGTCGTGTGCAGTTTTGGATCCAACGACGAACGAAACCGATGGAGTTATTATAAGAGCGATTGTACGTTTCAAAAAAGATCTTTTGGGTAGGATAGTATCTTAAGTGGAGTCTTGAATGGAAAATGCATGTTTCGGGTGTATCACAAGGTAGATATCCGAACGGTCATAGAGTAAAAGTTAGGCAATGTCAGTTACGTTTGAGATAGTCAAAGGATGTGAACATTGTAAATGGAAACCGGAGCAAAGATTGCTCCTGTTTTCAGAAAAGTTACCTCCCGAATTACTTGCAAAGATCAAAACATGGTGCATATGAACATATATAGGTTTATTGCAGAGATGCAAATATATGCTGCTTAGTTGTGTGCGAGGACAATACAAGACAAGGCTTAGTCTTGTATGAGACGAGGGTAGTGCTTAGCCCAATGTGAAGAAGGGATACAATGCTTAGTCTCATGCAAGGAAAGGTGGCGCTTAGCCTTATGCATTGTAGTGGAGACAATATTTTAGTCCTATGCAAGGAAAAGGCAATGCTTAGCCTCATGCAGGAAACAGAGAGAATGCTTAGTCTCGCGCGGGGAAAGGCAGTGCTTAGCCTTATGCATTATGGAGGTAATGCTTAGCCTCATACAATAAAAGGGGACAATGCTTAGTCTTATGTGGGGAAAGGCAGTGCTTAGCCTTATGCAATTATGGAGGCAATGATTAGCCTCATGCAAAAGAAGGAGACAATGCTTAGTCTCATGCTGGGAAAGGCAGTGCTTAGACTTATGCAATTATGGAGGCAATGCTTAACCTCTTGCAAGAAAATGAGACTATGCTTAGTCTCATGTAGTTAAAGTCAGTTCTTAGCCTTATGCAATGGAGGCAATGCCTAGCCTCATGCAAGAAAAAGGAGACAATGATTAGTATCATGCAAAAGAAGGCAATGCTTAACCTTATGCAATTATAGAGGCAATTCTTAGCCTCATGAAAGAAATAGGGACAATTCTTAGTCTCATGCAAAGGAAGGGGGACAAGGCTTAGTCTCATGCAAAGGAAAGGCAGTGCTTATCCTTATGCAATAAAAGCGATGAGTGACGGTGAGAGAGTGAAGTATTTCTTAGCTGGATGTGTTTGTATTTGGTAACCTGTCGTCATGAAGGTAGTGATTTGCTGTGCGCATGTATTCACGACTATTTACGTTGTGTTTATCGTGCCTGCATTCAAAGAAAAATCGTGAGTTTTGCAGGGGAAGGTTGGTTCATGCTCTTGACTCCTTGCTTTTCCTTCACTCTTGTCTTGAGGTCCTGTTTGAGTTACCCTGGGTAACATCTAGCTGTCATAGAAATAAGGTTTTCGAAAAATATGTATCCATTTGACAAATTATTTGCAAAAGTATAGTTGTTTGAAATGTATTATAGTATGTAAGATCAAATAATTTAGATGAACCACCAACTGTGGCGCATTTAGAGACATTGCCCCAGTTTAAATGTATACTTCTGACAATAATTTTTGGCTGTCCCACACACGACGAAGTTGACTGAACTTGAGATCTTGCCCCAGTTTCTTATCATGGGAAAATGAAGATTCTATTAAGATGTGACCGAACCCACAGGGCTGCCTACGTATCCCCTCTTAAATAGGAATCATGTCAAGCGCAGTTCATTTACATAAGATGAAAAAACGGAAATAATCTTAAACATAGTATCTCTTGACTGCTTCTGAGTTGATAGGTTTTGGCCAAATTTTTCCGTCCATTTCTGCAAGTATGAGTGCTCCTCCTGTTAGTACTCGATGAACCATGTAGGGACCCTACCAGTTGGGTGAAAACTTCCCTTTGACTTCATCTTGATGTGGGAAGATTCGCTTTAGCATGAATTGCCCTGGTGTAAATTGCCTTGGTATAACCTTTTTGTTAAAAGCTCTTGCCATCCTGTTCTAGTAGAGTTAACCGTGATATACCACATTCATTCTTTTCCCATAAATGAGAGCTAGTTATTCGTAGCGGCTCTATACCCATTTTACATTGTTGAGCTCATCTTCTTGTATAATTCTTAAAGAAGGGATTTCTACTTCGGCAGGAATAACCGCTTCAGTACCATAAACCAATAGGTAAGGAGTTGCCCCAGTTGATGTGCGAACTGTGGTACGATACCCAAGCAGAGCAAATGGAAGTTTCTCGTGCCATTGTTTGTAGCTATCTACCATTTTCCTCAATACCTTCTTGATGTTCTTGTTAGAAACTTCTATTGCTTCGTTCATTTGTGGCCTTTATGCTGTGGAGTTCTTATGCTTGATCTTGAAGGTTCCACACATGGCCTTCATTAGATCACTATTGATATTGGCATCGTTATCGGTGATAATTGACTATGGTACTCCGAACCAACAAACAATACGGTCCCGAACAAAATTTTCTACGACCTTCTTAGTTACAACTTTGTAAGATGCAGCTTCAATCCATTTTGTGAAGTGGTTTATGGCCACTAGAATGAATCTATGCCCATTTGAAGCAGCGGGTTCGATCAGGCCGATGACATCTATACCCCAAGCCGAAAAAGGCCAATGTGAACTTGTTGCATTGAGTTTATTGGGTGGTACTCATATCATGTCAGCATGTATCTAGCATTGGTGGCACTTTTGAACATACTTGATGCAGTCTGTTTCCATAGTCATCCAGAAATACCCCGCTCTTAGTATCTTTTTGGCTAAGGTGAACCCATTCATGTGCAGTCCGCAGGTTCCGACATGATTTCCTCGAGCAATCTGGATGCTTAATTAGCGTCGACACACCGGAATAATCCCAGGTCTGGAGTCCTTCTATACAGAATTCCCCCCCTTTGAAAGAAATGGTTGGCTAACCTTCGAAGCGTGCGCTTCTGAGTATGGGTAGCGTGCTCTGGATATTCTCCCTTGCCAAATATTTCTTGATGTCATGGAACCAGGGATTTCCATCGCTCCTTCTTCAACATGAGCACAATAAGCTGGCTGCTTATGAATTCCTATTGGGATAGGATCGATGAAATTCTTGTCTGGGTGTTGTATCATGGAAGATAAAGTGGCTAATGCATATGCAAACTCATTCTAAACCCTCGCATGTTTGAATTCTTTCTTTGTAAACCTCTTGATCAACTCTTGTACGCAGTGCAAATATGGCAATATTTTGGTGTACTTTTTGGCCAATTCTCCTAGAACCTGGTGCAACAAAAGATCTGAATCTCCGATTACCAGCAACTCCTGAACATTCATGTCAATGGCCAACCGGAGTCCCAAAATATAGGCCTCATACTCCGCCATATTGTTGGTGCATGGGAACTTGAGTTTTGCGGATACTGGATATGGTTGGACGATTTTTGATACTAAGAAAGCTCTGATACCTACTCCTTTGAAGTTTGTTGCACCGTCGAAGAACATTATCTAAACATCATATGCTTCGGTGATATTTCTCCTACAAATGACACCTCCTCATCGGGAAAATATGTTTTCAATGGTTCGTATTCTCCGTCTACGGGATTTTCTACCAGATGATCCGCCAATGCTTGCCCCTTGACAGCCTTCTGAGTTACATAGATGATGTCAAACTCACTCAGCAATATTTTCCACTTTTCTAACTTGCCCGTAGGCATGGGCTTCTGAAAGATTTATTTCAGTGAATTTGTCCTTGATATGAGATATGTAGTGTATGCACAGAAATAATGCCTCAACTTCTAAGCTATCCATGTGAAAGCACAGCAAGTGCGTTCTAGAAAAGAGTGCCAGGTTCGTAAGGCGTGAATTTCTTGCTCAGATAATATATTTCCTGCTCCTTTCTTCTAGTCTCATCATGTTGTCCCAAAATGCAACCAAAAGCTCTGTCTAGTACAAAAAAATAAAGCAACAGGGATCTTCCTGGCTCTGGTGGGACCAGGACTGGCGGTTTAGATAAATGCTCTTTGATTTTGTTGAAGGCTTTCTGACATTCTTCAGTCCAGCCTGTTGCAACATCTTTTCTTAGCATCCTGAAGATTGGCTCACATATCACGGTTGATTGTTCTACGAAGAGGATCATGTAATTGAGACGCCCTAAAAAGCTCATCATATCTTTCTTATTCTTTGAAGGTGGAAAGTCTTGGATTGCTTTGACTTTTAACAGGTCTAACTCAACCCCTCTGCGGCTGAACATGAATCCTAATAATTTTCCAGTGGGGACTCCGAAAGCACACTTTGCAGGATTCAGTTTCAGATTGTATCTTCAAAGCCGATCAAAGAACTTCCTCAGATATGCTATATGGTCCGTACTCCTTTTATATTTGATGATAATGTCATCCAAGTACACCTCTATCTCCTTGTGTATAATGTCGTAGAAAATGGTTGTCATCGCTCTCATGTAGGTGGCTCCGGCGTTCTTCAGACCAAATGGCATCATTTTATAACAATATATTCCCCACGGCATGATAAAGGCTATCTTTTCAGCATCCTCCTCATCCATCCAGATCTGATGTTACCCTGCGAAGCAATCTAATTGGAGTTCATGTTTGGCACATTTGTCAATTAGTATGTGTATATTGGGCAACATGAAATCATCTTTGGGACTTGCTCTATTTAGATCTCGGTAGTCAACACATACTCTGACTTTCCCATCTTTCTTTGGAACTAGCACAATGTTGGCCAACCAAGTCGGGTACTCGACCACTCTAAGAACCTTGGCTTTGATTTTCTTGGTGACCTCCTCTTTTATCTTCAAATTCATGTCCGACTTGAACTTCCTGAGCTTCTGTTTTACTGGTGGACATGTAGGATTAGCTTGTGGGCCACTATGGATGTGCTCAAACCTGTCATATCATCATAGGACCATGCAAAGATATCTTCATATTCTTTTAGGAATCTGACGTCCTCTTCTTTATCTGACGGTGATAGATGAATGCTTATGCGTGTTTCCTTGATCGTTTCGGAATCCCCTAAGTTAACTACTTCAATTTTGTCCAAGTTGGACTTTGGTTTGCTTTCAAAATTTTCCACCTCTTTGACGATTTCCTCAGGTATTGTATCATCTTCCAGATCCTCCGAATCACTATCCCTATGTCGTGTGGTCTCGTTACAGTCGTAGGTTCATCGGGATAGATAATAATAATGTTGTAAGGAAATAAAGAAAATATAGGGAATAATATTAATACGAAAAGTAGTAATGCATTAATAAAATTTTAGAAACGTCAACAAGTGCGGCTCGATGACTCGAGCAATTATTTCAAAAAAAAAATACTGAAAATGTCTCAAATGCTCAAAACTATTTTAAAATAATTGATGCTAATTTGCCAAGCTACCCAGGAACTCGACGGGCCCGGGATGGTGCAGCAGTCCAGTTCTTGAAAATAACTCCTTTCTCCATATTCTGAATGATAAGGTCTTCCTCCTCAACTATCACACTGCAATCCATATCTTCTTCATCTAGAAACAACTTCCTCATGCCAGCTAAGACTTCATCTTCCTCAGACCCCAACATCATGTCAGCTTGATGAAATGTCTGGTGCAACTGTGGTACTGGTTGTTCCAGTGGATAATAAGGATTGCGCCATTGTGGCGACCAATTAATCTTGCCAAGTATTTTCATACCCAAGCCCGAAATTTGTACTAAGACGCTGAAGTGATACGGCTTTGGTTGTCCCTTGAAGGATTTTGCCGAGACCTTTAACAGGTTCATACCCTGTCCATAGTAGTATGCTTTCTATCTTGTTACTCTACCATTGATCCTTTTCAATTGCGTTGACTCGCTCAATGCGATGGTACATCTCTCCGCCCAACTTCTTCCTATTTTTGATGATTGAAACAGTCTGATTCGTGTAGATACGGTTACTTTCATCCCCATGGATAATCACTTATTGAAGATTCCATTCAAACTTCACAGCCTGTTGCAGAGTAGAAGCCACTGCCCCTGCGACATGTATCAAGGGTCGTCCTAACAATAGGTTATAGGTAGCAGATATATCCAGCACTTGGAACTCGACAGAAAACCAGGTCGGGCCCATCTGTAGGTTGAGGTTGATTTCTCCAATTGTAGCTCTTTGGGATCCATCAATCGCCTTCACATTCATGCTTTCCATATGTATCTCGTGCAGGCCTTTACCCAAACTTTTTAGATTAGTTAGTGGGAATATGTTGAGACTGGATCCTCCATCTATTAGGACCCTGACGATGATTTTATCTTCAAATTGCACTATGATGTGTAATTCCCTGTTGTGTCTTAGTCCCTATGGTGGTAACTCATCTTCATGAAAGGTGATTTTGTGGATCTCCAGTACCTGCCCGACCATATTGGACATCTACCCACTAGTGATGTTGGTGGGTACATAAGCTTCGCTCTGCACTTTCATCAAGGCATTCATGTATGTGTTGGAATTTTGCAGCAATGACATGATGGATATCGAAGCAGGAGTTTTGTTTAGATGATCGACAATAGAGTATTCTCTTGCTTGTACCTTTCTCCAAAGGTCATCGGTACTCGTCTTGACAATAGGCGACTTAGATGCGACTTCCTTGCTTGTTCCTCCCAAGTTTTCAGGTGTATAAACTCTGCCAGTTCTAGTCATGCCTTGTGCCGCACTTGTCTCTTCCATATTTGCTTTTCATTTTCTCCTGGCTTTCGCAACATAGTCCCATGGGATGGAATCAGACTTGTAGGATGGTATGGGAGCTACCATTACAGTGAATGGTGCAGTTACTTCAACCTCAAATGGTGCTTGGGTTCGTACCATAACTTGTGTGAGGGTGACAGGAGACGTCTTAGAATCATCCCCTTCTCAAATGAGTCCAATTGAACCTTCTGGGTCCCATTCTTTGTCAATCTCTATTACATTCACTCCCTCACCTCTGTGATCCGAGAGGATTGTTACGCACATTTGGGGCAATTTTCTTTGCCTGTATGAAATTGTTGTCGATAAGTGTCCGAGTCTTGTTTTTGGTGTGCGACACTCATCATTTGTATGACAATTCATGCCTGAATGATAGGCACGTGTATTGTTAGGGTTAATCTACTAAGAAGAATTCTCATTAGCAACGACAGGATGGGGGTGACATAACCAGTAGCTTTCAATCTCTCGTATAGTTGGTTTATGGGCTCAACAATTGGGGTGCATTGTCTAGGTGGTCTGCGGTTGGAGTTTGGTTGTGGTTTTTGATAGTTTTGGCGAGCGGATCAAGGTGAATGGTAATATACGGGTTAAGTGTTATAGGCCTGGTAGGTGGTAGCAAGTTATTGGTATCTGGAGGGTGAAGGTTGATATGTGGATGGTGATGTTTGGTATGTGAGAGGAGACTTAGGAACTTGGGCTACCATTACAACACCTACTTCCTTTTTCTTAGAAATACGTCCCAATTGCAAGGCTTTATGCGTGACCTGCAGTGCCACAAAACTTTTCACCATCCCACCTTTGATCCCTTCTTCTATTCTTTCTCCTAGCTTGATGATGTTAGAGAATTTGTGGTTCTCAATAACCATTACCCTTTCATAATACTGCGGGTCTTGAGTTCTGACGAAGAACTTGTTCATTTGTTCTTCTTTGAGTGTTGGCCTTACTTTCCCAGCCTCATATCTCTACCAAGTAGCATATTCGCAGAAGGTTTCTGTTAGCTTCTTCTTGAGGTTTTGAATGTAGAAAACATCCGGTGCATTCTCTATGTTGAACCTGAATCTGTCCATGAAGTCTGAGGCCATGCATACCCAAATAAACCACTTCTTCGGGTTCTGGATGATATACCAAGACAATGCATTTCCTGTGAGGCTTCGCATGAACAGTTTCATGCGAATTTGTTCATTTTGCCCACTCCTACAAAATTGTCACAATATGTCCTCAGATGCACTTTCGGATCACCAGTTCCATCGAACATTTAAAATTTGGGAGGTTTTTAACCCTTTGGAAATTGCACATCTAGGTGAATGCACAAGTCTTCATAATTTAAACCTTCAATGCCTTTACCAGTTTCGACATTCTGAACTCTACCAGTGAGCTTCTTGAGTTCCCTCGCCATATTCTTAATGAGCAGGTCTTTCTCAGTCGATTCAGGTATGTATATGGTTTTTTACGGGGTATGAGGTAAGGTTTCCACATATATTGGATTGCTTTGATGGACTCCGAGAATCTGGGCATAAGGGTGGTCATTTGTTGAGTTTTCGGGATTAGGAGTAGGTTGTGGTACGTTCTGGGGAGTGTGATAAGTGGTAGTCTGTGGGTATTGGGTTGGATGGTGATGGGTTTGTTGAGGAGTTGGTGCTAGGGGAGGATTAAGGTTTAGAGGCAGTGTGGGGTACTGGTGTGGTGCATGAGGGTTTGGTGGCGGGTTTTTGTTTTGCGTGTTTTGTGGTGGCGTTTGGTTCTGTATAGTTGGATTTTGTTGGTTAGTGTCAGGGACATTGAAGGTGAGAGAGAGGTATGCCAAGTTTTGGACCTGCTCAAGTTCTCCTTGTAACTCCAGGACTTTCTATTCCAAACGTAACACCAGTTCATTCTGTGCCGGAATGCTTCGGCCATCCGAAGTTTTGACATTCTCTGCCATGGGGGCATTATCCTTTCTGATACCACTCAGATCATCCATTTTCGCTTTTATTTTATTCTTTCCTTTAGGATCGCTTGGTGGAGGACCTCTGGATGTAGTGTGATATGCTGATGATGCCAGTATGTACGATCCAACCTTGGGGAATAGGAATAATCAAAAGAAAGAAAAATCAAAAGGTAACCAAGTTAGTAAGGGGTATTGAAAGAATGTTTGCAATATTAAACATGTTTTGGAAAGTCATGTAATGATTCGCGTCCTAATTTGGGGACCTCGTTGTGCCCGAGGTATGCCTAAGCGACACATAGACTTGGAGAAAATTGATGCCAATAATTGCGTCATTTCATTAACGCGAAAATGAGCCAAACCTTCACTAAATCAGCAATAATAATAAAGTTACTAATGACATTTAGCCTTATTATAATTGAAATATAAAACTAATCTAGAAAACAATAAAGAACATTATTTTCTAGTCTACTTGGTCCCTGAAGGACCTTTTCCATGCTTTTGACTCCACAATCAAGTTCCCCAAGTCGTGCATATCCAATAATTAGTAAGCCTTTGCTAGATGCCCTCCTTCACTGCCATCCCTGTTTTGACAATCTACAAGCCTCTTTCTCATATTTCCCTCAAGCTCCATCAATCCATGTTCTAGATATTCCAACCTCTCTGTTGACTTTGGCGATTTCCCTCCATTTATTTATAGCCTCCATGTCCACTTTGTGCTGTTCCAGATGCCTAGCTTCAGACTCGAAAACCCTTTTGCGAAGTCTCTTATATTTCACCTGTGCCTCAGCAACATTATCAATAATCCTATTTTCCAGATTGAGCCCCCGACTTGACGTCTCATGCTATATCATCTACCAACCATGATGGATAGACGTACACATGACCATCATGATATCTGTCTGGATCAATGGTCTCTTTTTCCACAATGACCTTCTAGTTCCACATATGTTGTGCCTCGAACTTGAAAGGAATGACGTCCCCTTTGAAATCTGACTTGTACTGACCATGTTAGAAACCTGAGGTATGAGTTGTTTTCTTCCGGCCTGTGTCATTACCCTTATAGGAGCATAAGGATAAATGCCTCGCTACCCGATTAGTACTAAATGAGTAGTATCTCTCGACCTGATGATGAACTCACTACTAGGAAACCATTCAAACATCCAATGTACCTTCTCGTCTGTCAGATTGCTGAAGAAACACACCCAACTTACAACACTTCCAGGCTGTGCAAACCTGTCTAGGATAAATGTCATTTTGTTTGGATGGTGGTAGGATATGTAGTCATTCATCGGCTGTTGCAGAAGATCTTGACGATATTCTCCCCTTTGAAAGTGTTCCAATAGCCAGACTTTCAGTAACAGATTACAACATTCAAAATGTTTGAATCCCTGCTTGCACCGATCTAGAGCGCGATACAGTTCAGCTAGGATCATAGGAATGATGGTGTAGGTTTTCCCTATGATGCCTCCCATCAAAGTCCTTGGAACCATAGCTAAACGAGTGTGGATCCTTCCCCCTTTCATTAGAAATATCAACAGACCCAAAAAGCTGATGATGAATACATAAACCCGATGGTGCTTCCAACCTAGGGAAGTAATGGAAAGTTCCTCATGTGAAGACGATATCACTTACTATGTCCATAACTCTCATAAAGCAAAGCAAATCAATTCTTCATTTTTTTAAGGCCCAACATCTTTAAAAAATCACAAGGAGTGCGATTCTTTGGTACTAGTAACCTTGGACTATCCCATGGCAGCTTAGCAAATCCTCCTATTTCTTCTAAGAAATGAGTCATTTCTATGTCATCAAATCGGAAGACCGCTCTTTTCCCGTCCCAGAACATGGTAGCGGCCTCAATTAATGCCCTGTTTGGTTGGATATTAAGAAAATATGGAAAGTCACCAAGTACCTTTTTCACATGATTCTTGTCGCAAGGCGCAAGGTATTTCCACCTGTTAAGTAGCAGAGGTGGGATGTTTTGGACCATGCCGAACCTGGGGACTTCGTGCTTCATTTTCTGCAAACAAATATAGGTTAGCCCTTTCCCCCTCCAGATTCTACCCGTTACACAATAATTATCAACATATATGCATATTTTCTCCAAGTAATGCACATAACAAGATGGTTCCCATTGTGATAGTCAAAATCCCGTCGGACTTTGGACAAGGCTTATCTTAGTTGGTTATTACGTTAACAATGTTCTAACCCATACTAGATTTAACATGATGCATGTACATTTGACATCGGAGTAAGGTTTCTAGAATGATCTAGACTGGTACTCTCAAGTGGACAACTTGAGAGCGAAAGGCACGGGACCGTCGGCTGCATCGTTGATCGACTAGTCTGCCGCAAATAAGCCTTTCCGATTTAAAATGGTAATTTTTGAAGAGCGCAGACACTCATCAAGCGCCGCTATGTTGATAATTGGCACGAGCGGAGTATGATGTGGAGCGTGATTTATGCAGATATAATAACACGTTTCCAAGTATTTGCATGATAAAGTATGTGAAAACAGTAAATACAATAGCAAAATAAATATTGGAAAGAAAAGAAAGGAAAAACAAAAGGGAGAAGTCAGTTTAATTCATAGAATATATGAAAAGCAGGTAACGAAGAAGGCATGATATAGAAATTTTGACAAGATAAAGAGTGATCATAGCAAGTAGAGGTGAATTGGGTAAGGGATATGCATTTCATAGCAGATTAGACAAACAAAGATGATAAAGGGAAGGGATGTGCATGTAACAAAGAAAGTAACCCACACAAGCCAAGTTCATTATGGTAAGAGCCAAAGTATTTTCCCTAGCAGAGTCGCTTTGACGTGTGATAACTCTTTTAAGGAAGTAGTAAAAGAGAAAAGTCGCCACCTAATGGGTTTTAAGGTGCGTTAGGGCACCTATTATGAAAATAAATCTATTTTAACTAGTCGAGGCCACCAAAGATCGGGTAAGGGCTCAAATTACCTCAAAGAGAAGGTGTTAGGCACTCTTCGAGGTCCACAACTGTGGGCCCCGACCGAACTTAAGTCTATGTGGGTTAGGCTAGGTGATCAAATAACAAAGAGAAATATAAAAGTCTAAGAGTTTCATTATAACACAAAGAGAATTGGTAAAAATCTTAAGGACTACAAGGATAAAACTATAACGGTTTAAATTAAATGACTAAGTGTATAAAGGAAGGGGGGGGGGGGGGGGGCCCTTTTTTTTTTTCCTCAAGGGGGTTTTTTTTAACAACTTAAAGTGGGTTAAAAAAAAA
>ML368371.1:0-68326 GCA_005239525.1 Nicotiana knightiana | reverse complement strand
TAAGTTTTTTAGCCTAATGGATCACCTCGTGCAACATAAATACTACTTCACAACTCCTTTTAGATAGGAGTTGCTCATATTATTCAGCAAGCACAAACTATCATCTCCTGCTACCCGATTACTATGTTGAAGTTGTTTACCTAAAGCGTTCTAATTTAGTTCTAAATCGCGTCCTATGCGTTCACTACCCGTCCCATGCCTATGGTCCAGGAGTCTTTGGACCTACTATTTGGGTGGTTCTAGATTTTACTTAGGTTGCTCAAAATGGTAAAAACTAATCGCCATTCAAAATATATAGGACTTCACGTAAAGACAATTAAGGCTCAACTTAACCTCCACATATAACAACAAATGCACGCTGGCAAATTTTATATTATGGGAAGTTTCAAATTTGAGGTGTTACTTTAAGCCTATAAACATGGTTTCTAAGTGACCACCCAGTTTAAGAAAGTCTCAAGGCACTGCTGCTATTCGAATTATCGAGATTACATATTATAAACCTATAGAAATGATCTCTAAGTGATTTGTGGGGCAATGATAACCATCGAAAAACTCAGAATTACTCTCGTTTGATCCTATTGGCATGCTTCCTAAATGAGTAGCAGTATTTATAGCTAGATTCCAATAATAATTTGTAGATTTACCACTTATTCCTATAGGCATGTTATCTAGGTGAGCGGAGTAATAAGATAACAGAAGCAGCCGATTAGTTAATCAGTTAGAGCCCTACAAACATGGTATCTAGATGAGGATTAGAAGAGCATAAATTAATATAACCCTATAGGCATGTTATCTAGTAAGTACACTATAGTAGACATGGGAACAAGTAAAGCATTTAAACTCATGCTTATGATAATAGACAAGATGAGTGAGTGCGTGATTTCTTATAAACATGGTTTCTACTAGTGTATAATACATGAAACCGAATAGTGTATATGGCAAGTTGGACAAAATAATAAATATATCACATAGACCATATAGGCATGTTTTCTACCCTTTTAAGCAAGCATTAGAATATACCCGTTCTCCCAATTTCACTAAATCCCCAATTGTTTATTTACAAATTATTACAGGCCCAAATAATGAATAGTACAAATATAACACAAGGAACATTAGTAGGCCCAACAACAGGCCCAAAAGTAGATAACCCAGTACTGCTTGGGCCTTCGACAAGCTCATTTTTTGCACCAGCAGCAAACCCGTACCCAGACTCGACTCAAGTATTAGAGTATACCAATTACAAGCTTCAAACTCATACATAGACTTGTACCAGGTATAAGTGGAGGATTCATTCGCCCAGTAATGGAAGATGAACAACTTAACCAAATAACTACTCACTGAATTATTTAAGAAAACTCTGAGTCCTCACACTAAGTTTTTAAGGCTATAGCTATCAACAACTATAAGCTAAAGGCACATAGACAAGATAACATTAAATTGGAAGGCACATGAGACATCTGTGAGGCAGGTTCATGTTTGTATTTCCAAATTTTTTTTTTTGAAGTGACAATATTGAGCAACATGAGCTAGCAAGCCACTCCACATAGAGTTTCAAAGTAAATCATAATTCAGGACCAACCTAAAACTTCAAATGACAATCTAGCATATCATAGGCAGGAAGCAAGTAGAGTACAAATTTCACATGAAGGTTTTAACATGATGGTCTAATGAGAATATGGATACAAATAGCATAACAATAGACTAGTGGTACAACTTGGCCAAGATATCATTTGGTTGAACATGAAACTCAACATGATGGGGATTGATCATAGCACAAAGATTCTAAAGAAACTTATGGTAGGTAAAGAACAAATCAACTGTACACTAACATGACAAGCAGACATCAAGACTCCTATCAGTTGATCACACATAAGAGAAGAAATGGAATATTTATCCTAGAAGTCTTAGGTAATGCTAAAGATTACAAGATTGACAAGAAAGGAATACAATTATCAGAATTACAGATAGCAGAGAAACATATTTAGGCTAGATATTAGGACAATGTTGTAAAATAGGATGGCCAGGGATCAATTTGCAAGGTAACATTAAAATACATATAAAAGGTTCAACAGAAAGAGACTTATTAAGGCAAATTCTAGGCAGGCATTAAATCCATAGGTGTTTCAGTACAAATGTTCAAAGTGAGGTATGAGAAAGGGTTTGATACTAAACGGTCAATGTAAGAATTTAGGCATACATAAACACGACAACATCATTTAGGCATACATAAACACGACAACATCATACAAGCATAACAACCCATAATTCTTCCAAATTAATTAAACATGAATGAACATATGCAAAATTATACAAGTTCTGATGAAGGATTGCAGAAGAAATTCTAAGCGAGGTCGGCACAATATCATATTGGCTTAGACCGGTCCAAATAACATAGATATCAGAAGCATGGAGACAAACATGGAAGAGATATAGTTGCTAGGGTATGACACTTACCATTTTTAAGATTTAACAACAAACAGAAGAGAATCACCAAGTTCCAGTAGAAAAATAAGAACAACAGTAGAAACTCCAAACCCTAGTGCGTCAGAGTTCACAGGAGCTTCGGACGAGCCCCGAGTAGTGCTCGCACTACGGAGGTTGATAAAGAGGATTTTGGTGGCCTTGGATTTTAGCCGGCCACACACCCAAGTTTTAAAATAATATAGAACAAGTGAGAGTGAGATAACAACAATGATTCCGGTCCTTTTTAGGGGAGTTAGGTGAGGGGTTTTTATAGTGTTCAATTAACCAAAAATCAGAAAAGGAAAACATCAATCGAATCACAAAAATAAGGAAAGAGTATCATGCAAAATCGATTTTGAATCGGATTAAGAGAAATCCAGACAAACCCTAGTTGACAGAAATCAAAGAGTGGCCGAAGATCTTGGTGAATCGTACCCATATAGCGTTGCTATGAACGTATATAAACAAAATATCCTCTGGATCTTAACAGTTGAAGCTGATTTACCTTTATTCGAAGCCTGGTACTTTCCAAAAATGGACAAGTACTAAGTAATACCATAATTGTGTAAGTAACAATGAGGCAACGCGTAAAAGGTAAGAAAATCACAGAAGGAATCCATGATTTGATTGGATTCGCAGAAGATTGAAGAAGGCGGTTAGAGTTTCTGAAGGAGGGAGTGTTTGAGAGGAGACTGCTGAACGGAAATAGGGATTGGGGTTTGGGTGAGGGGGTATAAGGAAAGAAGGAGGAGGTGTTGCGAACCGTTGAACGCCTTTGATCAATGGCTGAGGTTTAAATAAGTTGGGTTGTGTATTGGACTGGGGAAGACCTATTGGGTCGTTTGGTGTTGGTCTTCTGGGGGTTGATCAGAATGGGCTAGTTTGTTTGGACCTTAATTGGTCAGAAATTAGCCTAATTTGAGCCAGATTTTAAAATAAGAGATTAATGTGAAATAATTTAATAAAAACAGTTAAATAAAAATATAAAAATATTATTTATGCAACTTATTACTTTAAAACAATAGTAGAAGATTATAAAAATGTAAAAACTTATTTTGACCTTGAATAAAATGACAAATGCAACAAATTGCAAAATATAGGTTATTATTGCAAGATTGTGTAAATGACCTAAAAATACTAATATAATTATATGAAATGAAGTAAAAATATTTGAAACATATAAATGGATGAAAATAATAATTTGGATTATTGAGTCATCATGAAATAATTTAAATAGGTAATTAATAAATATTTCAGTAATTTAAATGCGAGAAAATTAGTTTTAAAGCTTGAAAGTTATGGAAAATTATAGAAATGTGCTCATACAATTTTGTAAATTAAGTAATGATTCCATAATGACATTTTTTGCAAGTATATATGCGTATTTAAAATATGAGGACAAAATTGGGTATCAATAAAGACAAGGTGTCAGATTCATTTTGTATTATTGATCATGTTCGTACTATGATAGGTACCGAACATAATGATGTTCTGGTGAGGCAGACTACGAAGGAGGGTGTTAAACAAGCTGTCTTTGGCTTAAATGGTGAGAATGCAGGTGGTCCAGATGGCTTTACAGGTACCTTCTTCCACTCAAGATGGGATATAATTGGAGATGATTTTTTTGACATGGTAAAGGCCTTCTTTAATGGACATGATTTGCCAAAGTGTGTGACCTACACAAATCTGGTTCTACTGCCTAAGAAGAAATAAGTGAATACATTTTCTTGTATGATTCCAATAAGCCTTAGTAACTTTATCAACAAGGTGTTTTATAGGGTGATACATGAGAGATTGGTAGGATTGTTACCTAGTCTTATATCAGATGAACAAGCAGGTTTCGCGAAAGGAAGAAGTATTGTTGAAAATTTCCTATTAACTCAAGAAATCATCACTGATATGAGGCTGAGAACTAAAGTTGGTCCTAATGTAGTGATCAAACTAGATATGACTAAATCCTACAGTAGGCTTTCATGGTTGTTTTTTGGCTAAGGTTTTGAGGAAAAGGGGATTCTCGAAAGATTCATTGGGCTAGTGTTTGGAATAGTTTCAAATAACTGGTATTATGTGCTCATTAATGGCCAACCGTATGGGTTTTTCAAATCATCTAGGGGTGTTAAGCAAGGTGATTCATTGTCACCTACGCTATTTATTCTTGCTGCTAAGGCTTTATCAAGGGGTCTAAATGATCTGCATATGAATATCTATTTCTATGGTTTTGGATTGGCTAAGTAGTCCTAAAATGAATCATCTAGATTATGCAGATGACACTATAATATTTCATCATCGGATTCTACATCTTTACAGTTGGTGATTGAAGTACTCAGGGTATATGAAGCTGCATCAGGAAAACTGATTAATAAGGCTAAATCTGTTGTGTATATGCATCACTCTACAACCATGGAGGTGCCTGCAAAGGTTCAGAGGATTACTGGGTTTGGTAGACAAGAGTTTCCATTCACATATCTTGGTTGTCGTATCTTTTATGCTAGAAGAAGGAAGGATTATTATCAAGGTCTGTTGAACAAGGTAATGGATAAATTACAGTCGTGGAAAGGTAAGATGCTTTCAATAGGGGGAAGGGATGTATTGATCTCCATTGTTCTCCAGAGCATACCCATACATCTCCTCTCAGCAGTTAACCCCACAGCTTGTGTCATAAACAGTCTTCATAAGATGTAGCACAATTTTTTTGGAGCACCTCTATAGGTGGTACAAGCAGGCACTGAGCATCTTGGGAAAATTTGTGTATAACATTTGAAGAAGGAGGGGTAGGATTTAGATCTTTGCACGATATGTGGAAGGCATTATTTTGTAAGCTGTGGTGGAATTTTCGAACAAAGCCTACACTATGGAGTTCCTTCATGAGCCAGAGGTACTGCAAAAAGTTAAACCCAATAATAGTTCCTCGGAGATATGGCTCTCATACATGGAGGAAAATGTTAGAATGTTGAGACAAAATTAAACATCAGATTCTTTGGCATGCATGAATGGTATCTGCTCTATTTTGGTTTGAGAATTAGACAGGATTGGGAGCCATATACTTCATTGCCCCACCTGATTTTGTATATGATGAATCAATTGATAATGTGTATGATGTGGTTGAGGATGGTGCATGGGATGTTGAGAAATTGCTGGAGATACTACTTGAGGATATTGTTGTGCATATCCTTGACAATGTTAAACCTCTAGGAGTCCAAGTTGAGATTGACAAACCTTACTGGATGTTGGAAACTAAGGATGAGTTCAGCGCGAGATCTTCTTGGGAGTATGTTAGGAGAAGGAAAGAACCAATGAATTCATATAAGAAAATATGGATAAAGGGGTTGCCCTTTAAGATATCCTTTTTCATGTAGAAGGTATGGAGAAACAAACAACCTCTTGATGATTTATGAAAAGAGTGGGGTATCTAATGGCCTCTAGATGCCGGTGTTGTGCTAACCCAATAGAAGAGAAAAGGCAACATCTATTCTTCACTGCCTATGCTGCTAATAGAGTGTGGTCATATTTTCTGTCTCATGCAAGCATATCATTAAATGGGATCACATTTCATCAGGCTATTGTGAAGTATTGGACTGCCAATGTCATTCCTCGATTACAACCTATAATGCAAGAACTTCTAGCTATCATAATCTGGGAACTTTGGAAGCGAAGGAACAATTATAAATATGGGGATCCTGTGATGGTGAGCAGGGTCATTTATCAATTTTCTTCTACTCTTCAGTACCTTGTTAGATACAGAAAACATGGGCTTCATCATGTACCTCATAAATGTACAAAACTCATTGATATGATGGAGAAGTATACACCTAATTTGAAGGTCACTAAGGTGATGTGGGAATGTCCAAGCCCAGGTTAAGATAAATATAGATGAAGCGTGAAGGGGTAATCCAGTAGAAGCTCTATTGGTTTTGTATTGAGAAATGAAGATGGAGACGTAATATATGCATGCGGTAAGGAGATACAGGAGGGGACAAACTCTGAAGCTGAAGCAAAAGCAATGCTTGAAGCTTCAAGGTATTGTAGTGAGCATGACTATGTACTGATTGATCTTCACACGAATTCAATGATGGTGAAGAAAGTAGTAACTGGAGAATGGAATGCCCATGGGAGACTACTATATATGTGGAGGAGATCAAAGAGCTGATAGCAAGGTGTAATGTGATAGTAGCACACACCCTTCAAGAGGGCAATAGCCTAGCAGATCACCTTGCGAACTATTCATTAGACATTGGCCCCATAGAATACCACTGCTTTGGAGATCTGGATGTTCAAGGAAGAATATTGGTGAATAATGATAAGATGAAATGTCCATATCTACGCGTAAGAGTTGCACGAAACTAGGAGGGGGAAAGGAGAGGTCATCAAAGGGGAAGGAGTTCACTGCAGATCACATTTTTGACTACCATGATTGAATCCTTTTGGAGGAGAGCATGGGGGTCCTTTTTTCTACTAACCTAGTGTTCTTTTTTGAAGGAGATATTACTGTGTTCATGCCCTATCATTTGATACAAACTCAATGGGTGGTATTAGCACTAAGTGCTCATTCCCTTGAGAGAGTGTGTATGATAGGCACAAACATGGAAACAAGCTTGGAATCAACATTGCATAAGGAGGAACTAGTAATGGACATCCTTAACTTGGACCACACATACAAGAATAAAATACTGGAGGTTCATTATATTCTGTTGATCTTGGCACAAACTAAATGCCTAGTGGCAGCATTATAAATGACAAACAAACAGAGGAATTGGCTATCCATATTTTGAAAATTTTCACGAGGTACTGACTTTGAGAGGCAAAGGTTGGGTACAAAGGATACATCTTGGATTCAAAACCACATAAATTACACTAACTCAACTACCCAGTATTGGCCTCATGAATAAAATTCAATGACTGATAGCTGGGACAAACACGATATTAGGAGCAAGCAGTGGGACTCAACATACATGCAAAAGTTATGGAACTTAATCTTGGTTGAGGATGCAACTGATTTTATTTGGGTTTATGAAAAGGCAAGTACATCTCTGGCTGCTAGACATCAAGAGGAAGGAGCAATGAGATGTGATCAGACTGGGAAATGGAACAACATACATGATATGGAAAGAAGACACCAAAGAAATGGCAAGGCAGTAGAGTTTTTTACATACACTAGGTTCGTATTTTTACAGCAAAGGAAAGGTGGACTGATTTCCAACAAAAGAAGATTGCACTTGGACCTTAATTGTAGTGAATTAGCAAGGCTAGTTTCTATAACTTTTGGATTTACTAGATTGCATTTTGTTATATCATTGTTGAGCACCTCGCTCAACATTGATAATAGGGGATATGTATTCGTCATTTTATTTCTTTCAAATTATAAGACCTCCTAACATTGGTTTGTTTTGGTTTTCTTGATATATATATAACTAGCCCTAAGCACTTGTCTAGTGGATTGCTAAAAAAAAATTCCCCACTCAAATGACTGACACATCCTTCATACATATTCATTCCAAGAGAAATACTTTCATAATTCTTCCATGCCAAATAGCATAATCCGAACATCAGCAGTCGATCAACCAGGCGAGTGTCACAATACAAATAAAGCATCCGTATGTCAAAACACAAGGTAACTTTTGAAACGCGCATTATTCTAAGATGATAGCAGATAGTGCCAACATTCTTCTAAATATCTGAAACTGTCAATGCCTTGTAGAACTCATGACCTTCCTTTTGAAACTGAACTGTATACTTGCACATGCAAAACTCAATCTCAGACGACACACCGCCTCTATCAGGCTATCATATGAAAACACAAGAACCACATTTTCAACTCTGAATCACAAGCAGAATACATACTCAGATAGCTAGAAACCTTCCACTTGAACTCATCTTGGAGCAAATTGCAATGCATAACAAACTCCCCATGTTGTAGAAAATATCTATGACAAGTCATGGTAGAAATAATCGAGAACTCTACGAAACTATTTGAACATAACCAAGCCATCAGAACTGAATTCCTCTAACTCAACCACGTCACGCAGGTCGCCAAAACTCAAGAATATTTCCATAAAACACTAGTGAGCCTCACCACATCATAAGAACCAAAAGAACCAATCTTTTCCATTACCATGCTGATCTAATACACTACCAAGCTGATCTATTTCTCCAAGTTCCTTCCAATTTACCATCAAGTTGACACTTCTCATTGCTCGAACACCACGATCCTTACCCAAATCTCACTACAAGAGATCCTAGCAGGAAACCACGTCATCCTAAAGCTCATAAGACATTGTATTCCCATTTAAACACTCAAAAATACCGCATCCGACATACCCACTATGAAGAGACCTTATGTGAATCTAAAACTGTCTCCTTTACCTTTTTGATACTAAAATGTAGAATCTCTAATGATACCGATGTACCACCAGTCCCTAAACAACCCAATGCAATCTTAGATCTTAGCCTTTTTACAAATAACTGAAATTCTTCAAACGCCACATATGAACATTAAACCCATTAGAATCTTCTCGAGAGTCATCCACCCTATTCTAATCTCAAATGCACCGCACAAACAAGCTGAACGATATGTGCTCAATCATCACACCAACACCCAAAGAAGTAACCCCATTTTAACGCAACCGAGTAAATCCTTACTCCATGCACACTACATCCGTCACGAATAACAAACTCAAATTATTACATGATTTCCACATATCCGCAAAACGTAATACATCATGCATCAAGGAATTTCCTTAATCGATTCATCCTCGAATCAAAATCTTCAAGTCTTAACTGATCCACAAGTATTGCTTCATACCAAACTAATATAACACATGCAATCAAATAGTCGATAACAGACTCCCTAAGTTGGATCTAAGCCATAGATCTTAATACCCGATAACTCACAATACCTTTACTTCACAAATGCCATGATCTCGCACGGAAATTCAGCTAAATCCTTCGTGAACTCATATATCACTAATCATATAATACCTCAACTCATCTTCTAAATTCACATTCATCCTTCTGATAAACAAGCCAACTTTCTCAAGCAACTAAAATTGCAACACATATAACCCACTTTTAGAAAGAAACCCTCCACATAATCATCATAAGAATCACACACCCTTAGAACATCCCATAGGGGATAACTTTCCTGCTTATCCTCAAACTAATATCTCTCTAAGACCTTTCATGACCACAATTATTACACAATCACTTAATCTTCCCGAGCCTGAACTCGTCAACAAGACATAAGAATCTACTTCATTCCATAAATGTACATATGAAAGATCTCTCAACATTCTCACAACTCATAATCGTATAACACATCAAGAAATAAATCAAGCACCCAATGTTCCACTTCACATCCCGAGCAAACTATTCTCATCACATCCAAACCATCTGAACACATTTCGCAGTCACATCATATTCATCATATAACCATCCAACCACTCACCAAGCCATAAGTCCCACTCTTATGGACACTATCAGACATAGAAGTCCATACGCACATACTCACACAACTAAAACCATCAAGCCCAAGCTATGGTAAAAACCCAGCTTCAAGTCCTCCAGATTGGCCCAAAACCACCACACCGAGGGCACATCTCGTATGTCATCCATGGAATCACAAGTCGTTGGTGCATAACTAATACCGAGCGCTCAACACAACACACAAGTGAGTGGAAGGAATTCAAAGAGATACACTTCAAGTTGAATCAATGCCTCAAAATAAGGAATTAAAGATGAGAAGTTTTATCCTAGATGACTTGTAGCCTCTCAAAGATAGGTATGGGCGTAATCATACCGATTTTGAAGAATCACCTAGACATTTGCTTATGACTCGTAGAACCTATAAACCTAGAGCTCTGATACCAACTTGTCACGATCCAAAATCCACTAGTTATGATGGAACCTAACCCAACCCGCTAGGTAAGCCAACTAACGATCAACATATTCCAAATAAAATTTAGTGAGAAATAAATAATGAAATAACTGAAGTTTTATACAACAACCTAAAGACTGGTAGTACAAGTCATGAGCCACTAAGACATAGATTTACAAAACTAAAATGAAATAATTACAATATATGTTGGGAATGTACATAAATATAATTCGAATCTAAAGCTACCAAGGACAAGTGATAGCCATAACTGGAACGCGGTTACATCTTCAATGCCCGCTCCCTCCATACACACCAACATCAACTCCAAGATCTGCACACAAGGTGCAGAAGTGTAGTATGAGTACAACCGATCCTATGTACTCAATAAATATCGTAACTAACCTCGTTGAGGTAATAACAACGAGAATTATAAATTATACTCATTAGTCACCTATACAAGCTCTTAAATCCAACATGTATAGAATACATATATGATCAAATCAAGAAACCACATGTAAAACCATCTTGGTGCTCACAATTCCTTATTTTAAAGTGTTCTACTCAGTCAAAAGTCCAACATATAAAGAATGTATGCAAGTAAGTCAGGTAAACAATCAAGGAAATAGCGAACAAAGATGAAATGCAATAACCAAATATCAGTCCGTTGCGGTGCGCAACCCGATCCAAATAATAATAAGCCAATAAGTCCTATTTGCAGTGTGAAACGCAATCCAAATAACAATAACTAGCTCTCCCAGAGCTCACATCAACTAGAAACCCGTCGGGTCTCACAATCCGCATGTACATCTTCTAGAGAGAAACATGAGAGGGTGACTCTAGGGGGATGGATACTTGTCCACACGCAAGCACGAGCAATTTAACGTGCTGCCAGTCCGGCGTCTCCACGGGCTCAGTATCATAATCCTCCCGGCATGGTCACAGGCTCAAAATCATAATCTGCCCGGCGTGGTCACAGGCTCGATGTCATAATTTGCCTGGCGTGGTCAAAGGTTCAATATAATGGATCCGCCCGGCGTGGTCACATGCTATATCATTATCCATCCAGCATGTTCACAGGCATATCTAGACAATCCGTCCGGCGTGGTCACATGAATAACAACACATTCTCGCCCGGTGTGGTCACAAAAATAACAACACAATCCGCCCGGCGTGTTCACGAGCATAACAACACAATCCGTCCGGCATGGTCACAGACATAAAAACACAATCCGTCTAGCGTGGTCACATGCATCCAGTCCAAATCATATCACATAGAAGCAAGTATACAAGAACACATGTATATGATGAATAAATTTCAGATTTCATACTCCTGAACTGGTATACTAAAATGCTAAAGTATAGGCATGTACAAAGTGTGGTATCATAGCTTGAATCGTAATTTCATAAAAAGAATAGCAATTACCAACTTTATTCAGGGAATTATCCTCTTCGTAACCTCAAACATGGCTCAAAATACTTCACAACAATGTTACAAATATGAGAAACATTATATCATAAAGCTTAACAGCCAATTTTCTAGGCATATCATAGCCTAAGAACTACCCCGAGCATGGATAAATACCCCGATGCTCGCACAAGGGATCAAACCCCACACATATATGCACCCATAACATGTAGCCATCACAAATAATTCAAGCAACTAGCGCATCAACCAAGTTTAGATAAGATACTTACCTCAAACGAGCCAAAACAAATACCGAGTAAGCCAAATGACACTCTAGAAATGTCATCCTGCGTGTATCCACCTCCGAACTGCTTGAAATCAGCCAAAAGCAACTAAAAACATAAAATAATGACATAGGAGACAAACCCAATCGATAAAAGGTCGAACCTTTAATCTGAACTCAAAGTCAACAAAAAGGTCAAACTGGGGCCCACACCTCAAAACCCGACAAAACATACAAATTCTGATAATCCATTCAATTACGAGTCCAACCATACTAATTTCACCCAAATCCGACTCCGAATCGATGTTCAAAACTCAAAAATTCACTTCAGAAAATTTAGACAAAACCCCCCAATTTCTCTCTTATAATTCATAATCTAAATGCTAAAATCAAAGATAGATTCATGAAATATAATCAAATCGAGTAGAAAATACCTACTCTTGTGGTGAAAATCGCCTCCAAAATCGCTCAAATCCGAGATCTATAGTCCAAAATATGAATTAAATACTCAACCCTCGAATTAGTAGACACTGCTCAGGCAGTTTTGCATATGCAAAATCATAACTGCTTAAGTGGCGTCGCTTTTGCGACATTACCTCCGCTTCTATGGAAAAGCACTAAATTCCCGAGCTCTCGCACCTAATTAAGGACCAAGTTCTGCTTCTGCGACAGTGCAAATGCGAGGATTTCTCGCTTCTACAAAAAAAACCCAACCAAGTTATCCTCCCGCTTCTGCGCACCCATTCTCGCTTCTGCGCTCCCACATGTACGATTCACACTCCGCATATGCGATGTTCTCCCTAGCCTGGCCTTTTGCTTCTGCCCTTAAAAATTGTATTTATGCCCTCCCCCTCTAAATCGCATCTGCGGACACAGCCTATCTCTAACCTTCTTCGCTTATGCGTCAACGACCTCACTTATACGACCACTGTACCTGCATAAAACCAACTGCAAGTGCGCAACATCAACACCAATAGCTATCGACAACCACACATGAAGGAAAATAGTCTGAAACTCACCTAAGCCCCTCAGGATCCCATCCGAACATACCTACAATTCTCAAAACATAGCACGGACCTACTCGAGTCCTCAAATCACACATAATAAATTAAAACCATGAATCGCACCTCGAATCAAACTTAATGAACTTTTGAACTTTCAACTTCCAAATCTGGTGTCAAATCATATCAAATCAACTGAGAATGACCATAAATTTTGCACACAAGTTCCAAATAACGTAATGAACCTATTCCAATTTTTGGAACCATAATCCCTAACCTGATAACATCAAAGTCAAATTTTGATCAAATCTTTGAACTTTCCAAAGTTTCAAATTGCCAACTTTCACCAATTACTGCCAAAACTTTATAGAAACACCCAATTCAAATCCGGGCATGCGTCCAAGTCAAAAATCATTATTCGGACCTAACGAAATTGTCAAAACTCCGATCCAAGGCAAAATACACAAAAGTCAAACTTTGTCAACTCTTCCAACTTAAAGCTTCCTAGTTGAGAATTATTCTTCTAAATCAAATCCGAATCACCTAAAAACCAAAGCCGACGATTTGTACAAGTCATAATACATCATATGAAGCTACTCAATACTTCAAAAAGTTGAATAGAATGCAAATGCTCAGAACGACCGGTTGGATTGTTGCATCTTAATAGGTTAAGGTGAGCTTATTTTGTTAACCTACAATGTGCTAAATTAATTCATGCTCTTTTAATATTTTTGGTAGTCCAATCAAGAAATCCATATTTATTCTCTCTCATTTCTACTTTGGAATCTGTATTAGCTGAGCCAAACTGTCCGGTCTCTAGTGTTCAACCTTTACTTGTTGACAATTAAGCTAGCATGGATGAAATATGCAATATCTCTTTTCAGAGGTTATCTATGTCTGGCACATATATGCGATTTCCCAGCCTTAAGACACCACTCCCATCAATGCTGAAATTTGTAAGCTTCCCACTAAGGAAACCCTTCTTATTTTTTAGTAAACATGTATCATTGAATTGTCTAGCTTTCACTTTCTCTACCAAGCTAGACTTGAAAACCAAGCTAACTATTAATTTTCCACCCCTTGCTTCATTAAGATAAAACCTTTGGATAGATATTTGTTGGGTCTCTCACGCTATAGTACACTTGACCACAGACAATCTAGCCAAACTTCTCATGGATCTTCTACTTAAAGCATCAACAACTACATTGGCTTTTATCGGATGATAAATGATATTATAATCATAATCCTTAAGTAGCTATAACCACCTTCTCTACCTTAGGTTCAACTCTCTTTGCTTGAACATATGCTGCAGACTTTTGTAATATGTATAAATATCACACTGTACGCCATAGAGATAGCGACGCCATATTTTTAATGCAAATATCAATGCGTCCAATTCAAGTTCGTGAGTTGGATAATTCTTTCCACGGTTCTTCAGCTGCCTGGAAGCTTATATAACAACCTTATTTTTCTAAGTTAATATTTTTCTAAGTCAGTTCATTAACGGTGTAGCATGGTGGTAGGCAATAATCTCGGGTTTTAGTCGCTTATTGCACTCTAATTCAGTGCACTTTACTTGTGTTGAGCTTTACTTGGTAATATTTTGAACTTATTGCGTATTTTATCCGTTATAGAAATGATTTCGAGTTATGTAGATGCTGTGGAGCTAAATCAAACAATTGGAGCTTTGAAATCTGAGTAAAAGCCCAAGGAATTAAGCCGAGATCGTTTTAGGGGGGCCGAGGATCACTTCTGAACGTCAAAAATCAAGGACGAAGCAACACTCTGAGGAAATGCACTATTGCGACGCAACATGTGTAGCACAGTGGGACACATCAATGTAAATGTGCGTCAGAAATTTGAGAAGTTCAGAGACTTGTAATTTTAGTCTCTGACAGAAAAATACACTAATGCTAAGCGTAGTGCGTGGCATAGTGCGTAGCTTCAGTACAAAATTTTGTCAGACAATCTAAGTTCGGAGAGTTTACAACCGAGAAAATTGCACTAATGCTACGCACCCTGAGTAGCATAGTGCGACGCATGAAAAGTAATAAGTTTGCAAGTTTTCCTATTTCAGCTAGGAAAGAGAGGTTTCGTCTGGACCCGACCCTACTTGGTATAAATACATGAAAAATGTTATTTTCAGGACTTTTGACATACTTTAGACCTAAGGAAGCTAAGGAGGAGCTGGAGGAGCACAAGCACAAGGGTTTCATCATTCCTTGCTCCCTCAAGACCCGAGTTTGGATTGAATTTATGTTTTCCTATACTTTAACTTTTTTTGTGATGAATTTCTCCATATCTATGGAGTAATTCTCTTTAGGGTTTATGTCACGACCCCAAACCTGACTAGCCGTGATGGCACCTATCGTGATACCAGGCTAGCCAATTCACTGAAAGTAACATAATGATTTTCCATTTAATACATCAAATATCCGAATTTTCAAAATAATTTTGTTTCTTAAACATTTCAAAACAATAAGAATGATTAAAACATCAAAGCACAGTCCCAACATCCGGAGTCAACCGACATGAGTCTCTAATAGATGATACAGTCTAATACAAATCCTCTAATATAGCAAGTCCGGGAAGTAAAGTACAAATGATAGAATAGAAAGGAGAAAGAGTAGTGTTGTGGACGCCGAGCAGCTACCTCACGATCTCCGAACAATGCTCCAAATGAGGTAGCTAAACTATCGCTCTGCCCCGGTACCTGAATCTGCACACAAGGTGCTGGGAGTAACTGAGTACGCCAACTCAGTAAGTAACCAAAGTATCTAAAAACATGAGTGTAGTGACGAGAATTTATAAATCATGTAAATCCATATAATAAGTGACTGGGAATAAGTAAATCAAGTCAGGAATTTATATTCCGAGTATTTCATAAAACTCCAGTTTCCATTTAAAAAATCTTGTATAAAAACATTTATCCAACATTTATCATTAGAGGCTCAGTGTAAAGAAGAGTGAAAAACAGTAGTTTCATAAAATATAAGCCCCTCGAGCACAGTATCACTCACAAATAAGCCTCTCGGGCAAGCCTCTCAGTCACTCGTGACTCTACTCCCATAAGTCAATGCTCACACTCAGCCCTCTCACTCACCAGGTACCATATAACAACTGATGCGGCGTGAAGCCCGATCCAATACATACATACGCACATATATGTATATATATATATATATATATATATACATATATGTGCGTATGTATGTATTGGATCGGGCTTCANATATATATATATATATATATATATATATATATATATATATATATATATATATATATATATTGCTACGGCGTGCAACCCGATCAATATAACATATGCTGCGGCGTGCAGCCCGATCCATATAATAGACGACTAGGCTCACAGGGAGTGTACAGGCTCCTGGAGGGGCTCCTTCAGCCCAAGCACTATATTGCTGGGGCATGCAGCCCGATCCAATATATATATTGTTGCGGCGTGCATCCCGATCCATATATAATGTATATATTGCTGCGGCATGCAGCCCGATCCACATATAATATATATTGTTGCGGTGTGCAGCTCGATCCATATGAAATATAACATATATATTGCTGCGGCGTGCAGCCCGATCCATAACGATCCTCACATACTCGGCGCTCGGCCTCTCTCAGTCATCCTCACAAGCCACTCAGGCAATTAATCTCAACTCACGGGACTCAGCCCGAAATACTAGCCACTCGGGCAATTCATCTCAACTCACGGGACTCATCCCAAAATACTTCTCAGAGTTTCAAAGCAGTGTGATAACAGTGAAAATAACAACAAGTAGGAAACATGACTGAGTTCACAGATGTTCTATCAGGATAGTGGGAAAATAGTGTAAAAGTACCTCTGAGGGTCTAAACAGGTCGGCACAAGGCCCCAAACATGGAAAATATCCATGAGGGTCTAAACAGGTCGGCACGAGGCCCCAAACAATGTTCACAGCCCTTAAACAAGTATAAACTTCTGAAAGACAGGATGTCGTAAGGTTTCAAATCGAATACGCGACTTAATAGTCGCTACAGGACGGACCAGGTCACAATCCCTATCGGTGCACGCCCCCACGCTTGTCACCTAGCATGTGCGTTATCTCATTTACCAAAACAATGTCAAATAACGGGGTGTCATACCCTCAGGTTTAGAGTTACAATCGTTACTTACCTCAAAACAGCCCAAAAGCTACTCCGCGATGCGCTTGCCCCTCGAATTGGCTCCCAAATGCTCCTAATCTAACCAAAATCAGATTAACATCATCAATATACGCTAACGGAACCAAACCCAATCGAAAGATATAATTTTAACACAATTCTCGAAATTCGGCCAAACCCGAGCCCCAGGCCCATGTATCAGAATCCGATAAATATTTCATCACAAGAATCCTTATTCTCCCACGGGTCCGTACATATCAAGAACATCAAAATCGGACCACAATTTCCCACTCAAATCACCAAAAGAAATTTCCAAATTCCATGCACCTAACCTCCCCAATTTTGGGTTTAAATCCAATAATTTTCCGGTTTAATTACTTAGAAAACAACATATAATCGAGTTATGAAGTTGAAAATCTTACCTCCAAGTGATTCCCTTCGATTTCCTCTTCAAACCCTCTCAAAGATCTCTAAACCCGCTCATCAATGGAGGAAAATAGACAAAAATTCGAAGAAAGGGCTATTTAAAACATTCTGCCCAGCATTAATATTTCCTTCAGTGTGATCGCGACTCAAGTCACACGATCGCGATTCACAGAATAGACCACTCTACGCGTTCGCATATCTCAAAATCCATCCCACACACGTGCAAACTTATGCGATCGCACAAAGGGCCATGCGACCGCACTGCTTCAGCTGCTCAACCTATGCGATCGCATACCTTATTATGCGATCACATAGAACAAACCTGCCTGCCTCAAACTTTACTCTACGTGATCGCGGATAAACTCACGCGATCGCATTGAAGAAACCCCTGCTGCTCAAACACCAGAAAAACAGCAGACTCTTTAAGACCAAAAATGCCTGTTTGAGCATCCGAAATACACCCGAGGCCCTCGGGACCTCAGCCAAACCTACCAACATATCCCATAACATCATTAAGACTTAGGCGAGCCTTCGAAACACCAAAAACAACGCAAAAATACCAAAATCACATCAAATTTAAGCCCACAAACTTAGAAACTTCTAAATTTCGCCACTGATGCAGAAACCAACCAAAACACATCCGATTAACCTGGAAATTTGCACACATATCCAAAATTACATTACGAACCTGCTCCAACTTTCGGAATTCCATTCCGACCCCAATAGCCTATTTTCCCCTGCCGACCGGAAATCGCCAAAAACTAACTTTCGCCAATTCAAGTCTAATTCTACACCAGACATCAAAGCTTCATTCTGAACACACTCCTAAGTCCCAAATCACCCAATGAATCTATCCGAATAATAAAATACACATTCCGAGGTCGTTTATCAATAAGTCAACTTCCGGTTGACTTTTTCACTATTGAACCAAGATAAGAGACTAAGTGTCTCATTTCTCTCCAAAAATCACTCCAAACCCAAGCCAACCAATCTAACACAACGTAATGAAGCTGAACCACATATAATGAAGCAGAAATGGGGGAAACGGGGCTAAACTGTCGGAACGACCGGCCGGGTCGTTACAGTTTGATGGATTTGGTGTATTGATTATTGTCTGTGGATTATAACTCTAGTTTTATGTATTGAAGCATTTTTGAATGATTTAATTGTTGCTTCTATCACTTTTTCATGTAATCGAGAGAGGCATAACTTGTGATATCTTTGCGTTATATTGTTGGTTGAGTTCATTAACTCTTCTTAGTAATCAAAAGAGGCTAGTTGAATCATTGATTAAACCTAGTTAGGAGGATAATCAAGAGAGGTTCTCCTAAAGACCAATCAACTACGCATTCTTGCATATCTTCACAGAGCTTAAATTGTTTAATCTTGTGAGGTTGAGACTTAATCGAGAGACGAGTTTCTACTGAACGTGTGAACCAATAATTGAGTGAATTCAAGATACTCACTTAACACTAGAAGTGCATTATCTAGAGTTATATCCCCAACAATTATCTTGCACCTATCTTATCAAAACCCTATTTTCTCCCACTGATAACTTTCTTTGCTTATTCCTCATTTTTCGATTGTAATTAGTCAATAGCTTTAGATTCTTAATTAATTTTGGTTAGAAATCATATAAATATCAATTGTTGACCCTCTTGGATAGAAATCAAGATAGAAACTATGAGAATACTGTTTAAATCTAATCCCTGTGGATACGATATTATACTATATTATATTTTATTAGCGAGCAATTTTAAGTGTGTGTTTTGAGCTCACCAAATTTTTGCGCCGTTGATGGAGACTGACAATCAATAGTGTTCAAAGTAGTTTTTGGTGCTAATTCATGAATTAAGTTTTAGTTTTTTTTCTTTTCTATTTTATTTTCTTTATTAGTTAACTTCTTTTCAAGATTTGTTTTATAGTTCCTAACAAGTTGGAAAAGTTATTGTAGATATTGAACTCTAAATTATGTGAAGATCGGGTACAACCAACCTAAGAAAATGGTTGAAGAGTTAGCAGGTGAACATTATCAGTAGTCTGCTATGTGTTTTAAATGCGGTTGAAATCATCTATGGGTTGACTGTCAAACAGGTATGTACTCTTCCGACGGTTCGTATTTTGAACAGTCTCACTCTTTGCTAGTCCGTATAGGTACGAGGATTCATATGGGTATAATTCTGACTCTGGTTGGGATGAATACCCTTATTATGACTTGAATGAAAGCAAAGCGAGACAACCACCTCAAGAGGAGAATGGTAGTTTAGAAGCGCTTATGCATAGGTTTATGAATAGTGTTGAAGAAAGGTTTATGCAAAGTGATGAAGCCATTCAGAACCTAACAACGCAAGTGATTCGAATAGTAATTATACTTTTGGAAAGCTCATGGAATTGTGATAGGTAATATATGGAGGAGATACCCTGAGAGAATGAGCCTTCCCAAGAGGATGAGCGTCTACAGAGGGAGATGTCCATGATACAAGAGGACTCTGATTCAACTGAGGTGATCAAAAATAAGGATTTGTTTGAATATGAAGCGATGGAAGAAGATTTCAAACCCCCATCCACCTTCCACATCTGCAACATTTAGGAGAAGAGAATGAGAAACAAATGGTCTTTGACATACTAGAGGAATATTCACTTGACCCTTCGTCTTTGTTTTCATATTATAACCTTGATCATGTGGATTTTATTTCTGGGGATTTACATGAATATGTATAGATTGATCCTATGAAACAATGCAGAACCAAGTTAAGAATCATCATGAAAGAGCAATTCACTGCTCAAGATGAGGACAAAAATGAAAGAAAAGAGCGGGTCTTGCTGGTATCCTTGGAAGAATTGGGCTTAATGAGCTCCATAAAGAAACCCAAATAGAAAAAACAAGGAGTGAACTCAGAATTACGGGTGGAGTACATAAGTTTTCGGAATAGAAGAAAGTTCACGGAAGTTTCCTTTACCTTATATTTTTTAATTGTGTGTCATGGGGACATGCCACAACTTAAAGTGGAGGGTGGGGGATATTTGTATGTATGTATGTATATTAGTTTAGAACTTGTTAGTTTTAGTTGTTAGAGATAGAAAATAATTTAAAAATAATAAAAATTGAAAAACGTTTTTGGTTAGTTTTTCGATTTTTCCCGATGATGGATATCATTCGACAGGTTTCTTGAGGGATTAAAGTCGAAAGAAAAACACCAAAAGATTTTCTTTTGTGGGTAGTGTATTAATTCCCCCTTGATTTTTCTCTGTGCCGCGGTTCTTTTCCAGGGGCTTTTGTTTGAACTGCGTGTAGTTAGTTTTTATTTTTTTTTAGGAGTAGGAAACCTTGTGCTATGATTTGAATTGATGGCAATATATCTGTAACGACCCGGCCGGTCTTTTCGTGAAATTAGCCGTGTTTCCCCTGTTTCTGCTTTATCGTATGTTGCTTAGCCTATTTATGTTGTGGTGGGTCGGTTGGTTTGGTTTTGGAGTGGTCGTGGTGAGAACTGAGACACTTAGTCTCTTAAATTGGCTTAATCGTTGGAAAAGTCAACTGGGAGTTGACTTATGGGTAAACGATCTCGAAATGTAGATTTTATGGCTCGGATAGCTTCGTTAGGTGATTTGGGACTTAGGAGTGTGCTCGTAATGAAGCTTTGATGTCCGCTGTAGAATTAGGCTTGAATTGGCAAAAGTTAATTTTTGGCGATTTTCGGTCAGCAACGGAAAATAGGCTATCGGGGTCTGAATGGAATTCCGGAAGTTGGAGCAAGTTCGTAATGTCATTTTGGATATGTGTGCAAATTTTCAGGTCAGTCAGACGTGTTTTGGTTGGTTTCGGCATCATTGGCGGAATTTAGAAGTTTTAAAGTTCATAGGCTTGAATTTGATGTTATTTTGGTGTGTGTTGGTAGGTTTGGTTGAGGTCCCGAGGACCTCGGGTATGTTTCGCGTGGTTAACGGAGTGTATTTGGCCTTAAAAGGACTGTTGTTGCTGCTGTATTTTCTGGGTTCTGGTTTTCTTATATGCGATTGCAGTAGTGTGGCTGCGATCTCATAGGTTTGTTGGTGAGGTAGCAGAAATTGTTATATGCGATCGCATATAAGGGTCCGTAATCGCATAGTGGGAGAAGGCAGAGCAGTGCGGAGTGTGAGCCTTATTGCGATCGCACAATGTGGGTGTGTGTGGCACTGAGGTGATGGAATTTCTCTATAGCATAGAGTTGATCGCGAACGCACTGAGGAAGGGCAGCTGGGCAGAATCTTTTAAACATCAAAATAAGGGTTTGGTCTATTTTTGCAAAAACTCATTTGAGAGCTTGGGAGAAGGTGGAGGTTGAAGATATATTCAGTAGAGTTTTTGAGGTAAGTCTTCTTCAATCATTTTTGGTTCTATTTCATGAATTTGTCTTGATTTTCACCATGCAATTTGAGGAATTAAAGTAGAAAATTGGGGGAAATGGGAGGGAGAATTGGAAATTTCTTTTGATGATTTGAGTGGAAAATTGTGGTCCGATTTTGGTGTTCTTGGTATGTATAGAATCGTGGGAGGATGAGGATTCTTCTGATGTAAATTTTATAGAATTCCGAGATGTGGGCCCGGGGCTGGGGTTTGGCCAATTTCGAGAATTGTGGCTAAAATTGATAGTTTTCGTTTGAGCCTTGTTCATTTAGCGTATATTGATGATGTTAATCTGGTTTTGGTTAGATTCGGAGCAATCGTGAGATGATTCGAGGGGCAAGAGCATCACAGATTAGTATTTTGGCCCGAGTGGTGGTATGTAATGGCTATAAATCTTGTCCTGAGGGTATGCCCCGGACTTCATATTTTCTCACTATTTTTAGAATGGGGCACATGTCGGATGACGAGTATGTGGCGTGCACTAATTTTTGGATTGGACTTGGTCCTCTTCGCGACAACTATTGAGTTGCGTATTTTTACTCTAAATCATATGTTAAATTGTGTTCTAAAACTATTGCTATATTTGGGCTATAACCCATGTTTGGGGCCTCGTGCCGAATTGTTTAGACCCCTTGGGTGTTTTTACTGGTATTTTCCTCACTGTTTTGACTTATGATTTACACTCAGTCATGTTATGTTTAACTAATTTCGAAACTCAGCCTTATTTACACTATTTTGAGATATAAAATGATGTTTTGGGTCGAGTACCCCGTGTTTACTGATACGCCCGAGGGGATTTTGAGAGTTTCTGACTGAGTGGGGACGAGGGCCTGATTGTGAGGATATGATATGCCACGAGGTGGCTTGATATTAGCGCTTGGGCTGAAGGAGCCCCTCTGGAGTCTGTACACACCCCCAGTGAGCGCAGGTACCTACTGAGTGCGAGTGCCGAGTGATTGGGAGGCATGAGTGACAGTGAGGTTGCTCGAGGGGATGATACTGAGTGACTGAGAGGTATACTGAGTGATGTTCTACCCGAGGGGCGATTTATGATTCATGTTTTGGCCCGAGGGTCTACTTATGACTTATTTCATTTTACATCAAATTCTTCAGGTATTTTTATTTCTGAAATTGTTGGAAAACACATTTTTCAAACGATTTTACTGAAGTTGGCTTTTAAGGCATGTTGATTTCATATATATATATATATATATGTATGTATGTATATACTGTTGGAAGAAAGGCTATGCTTATTGTGAACTAATGATTTGATTTTATTTGTTTCTTACTGTTTAGAATTGACTTATTTCCATTACTACTGAGTTGACGTACTCACATTACTCCCTGCACCCTTGTGTGCAGATACAGGTGTTGATACCGAGCGTTAGTCATCTATTTCCGTGCGGAGCCGGAGTCGAGACATAGAGGTAGCTGTTCAGCGTCCACAACATCTCTGTTTTCCCTTTCCTATTTTGCACCTAGTTCTTCATTCTGTGGTTTTGTATTATAATAGTAGACTTTTGGTATATTCCTTAGATTCTCATGATATGTTGACTCCGGATCTTGGGGATGGTTTTAGACTGTTTAACTGTTTGGGTTTTAGACTGTTTAACTGTTTGTTTTGCCTAACGGGTTCAGTAATTTTATATACGTTTATGAAATGTTGAAAATGAATTGGGGTTTTGGAAAGAAACTGTAAATATGTGATTGCTGGGTAGCCTAGTTCCACGATAGGCGCCATCATGGTCGGTTTAAGATTTGGGGTCGTGACAAGTTGGTATCAGAGCCTAGGTTACATAGGATTGTAAAGACCCGTAAAATTTCATGGCTAAAAATAATGCCCAAATAGGTCCCCGTCTTGTTATAACTATTGAAATTCTTAGAACGAGCCCTTTTTGAGTAAAAAGTACCCCGAAATTTAAAAGATAAAATTTTCCAGATTTGCGCAGGTCTACGGTCCACTATGTGATTGCAGATCAGGTATGCAGACCGCACAGTGGTCGCATACCTGGACAGTTTGCTTTCCATTTTGAGGACAGCTATGCGGCCTAGAATGCGATCGCATTTCACGAATGGGGACCGCATAGTTATCGCATTCTTGCACCTTGACTTTTGCGGAGGGAGTTATGCGACGCACTATGCGATTGCATAACAGGTATGCGGACCACATAGTGGTCGCATACCTGCGCAATCTACTTTTATTTTTGGCCCATTTGAGGGCCAATTATGTGACAGAAATGCAGACCGCATAGCAGGAATGCGAGGAATGCGATCGNCCCCTTTCATTTTAAGCTCATTTTCTGATAAATTAGAGAGAGGAGAGAGTGGGTTCTAGAGAGAGAGAGTCCAACTTCATCCAATTTGTTCCTCCAACACTATTCAGACCTGGAATTGATCAAGCAGGACACCATTTTCTTCACTACAAGAGGTAAGATTCTACCCCATCAACCTAAATTTCCAGATTTCTATTAAAATGAAACATGGTTAGGTGAATTCATGAAGATAAGGGTAGGAGCCTTGCATGCATGTAACCAACTAATCATAATCTAGTAAAAGGAAATGGGTTAGAGTAATCTTTCACTAAAAAGAGGCCATTTAATCTAAAAGAACACTTAGTGTTTGATAGAATGATCAAGTGAGTTCAAGACATGATCATTGTTCCTAATTCTAAGTTAAATTATGCCACACCGTGAACTAGATTGAAGGTGCTAGAAGGTCCGGTGAATTGTGGTAGAAATTAAGGAAAAATCCCAAATCAAGGTATGTATGGCTAACTTTAATCTTTGTAGAGTTACCTTGTTTGTGTCTGAGTACACGATATGAAATTCTTGCTTGAGCATATGTGAATTATTTGTCCTGCTGTGTCAAGTTGTACGAATTCATTCTCTGATTTTCTTAAGTCAATTACCATGCTAATGGAGATTATGAAGGGTGATTCTTTGTGCTTATCCTACCATGTGTAAAGCTCGTTAAATGTTGAATACATCGGTATGAGAGGATGTGCTGCAAAATGAAAGAAACGATAATGAAATAAAGTGTAGAATGTATCCAAGTGCTAAATGTTGTGTAGTAAATATTGAGTTAAATGATTGTGGCAACACCATATATGAATTGCTGATTGGTAAGGATCATTGTGCCTTGATTTCACATAGTTATTGGTTGATATGAACTTATGTTCTTCATGATAAAGATCCTTGTGATATAATTGTTGTTATGAAATGGGAACGTACGGTGGAGAGGTAATAAGGGTGAAATGTAATTGTATGGTGGGATCGGTTTACCCGCTGCAACACGAAATAATAAGGGTGGAGAGGTAATAAAGGTGAGATGAGAATGTACGGTGGGATCGGGTTGCACGCCGCAACATATGGGAAATTGAAACAAGTAACTATGAAATCTTCATTGTGGTTTTCTGCATACCTGTGTGGTACTTCTGTGTTTACCCTAATTGCTTTCTAATTGTGCATTGTTTGATTCGACTTGGAATAAACTTGGTTCATACATGCTAGTACTATTCAATGGTACTAACGTTCCTTTTGTCGAGGGCGCTTCATCTTTTATATGGATGTAGGTGTTTCCACACCAGGTAGCTCAGACCGCCGATAGTGGTGTTTCCCCTTCGTACCTTCAGTAGATCCGGTGAGCCCCATTTCCTCTCGGGGCCTTGTGTAGTCTACATCATCTTTTTGTATATGTTATGTATTTTAAGGTGTAGTCGGGGCCTTGTTTCCGAAAAGTATTATGTAAACCCTTAGTACTCTTAGAGGCTCCGTAGACATGATGTGGGTTGTACATATATGTATTTTGGGCGGTAAATGTGTTTACTAGTAATCGTGGTCCGAATCGGAATTGTTATATGTTTTGTGATTATCAAATGTGAAAATTATAAATGATAATATGAACTCAATTAGTGGATTCATGCTTAAACTCTAAATTGCTAATTCATATGGAATAATGTATATTATAAACACGGGGTGATGCGTTGTGTAGGAAAGGTAATCTAGGTCCGGTTGATCGGGATTATCCGGTTAGACGCCGATCTCGTCCCTCAATTTTGGGGAATGACAAGGACTCAACGGTCATGAGCAGGTTTAGTAGAGTCTCTCTGATCGGTACAGAGACGTATGTACTTATCTTCGAGAGGCTGCGGAACCCTTAGGAACAATTTCATTTTTCTAGAATTCTGTTGTGACATTTTGTTGATTCTGGAAATCTAAACTTCTGCTGTTTCATTCTCTCACAGATGGTGAGGACTCGCGCTACCGATCAGGGTGATCAGCCACCAGCTAGACCAGCGAGAGGGCGAGGCCGCGGTCGAGGCCGTAGTAGAGGTATGGGACCAGCCCGTGCAGTACCAGTCGATCCCCCTACTATTCAGGATCATATTCCTGCCGCAGATACTCCAGCGGGAAAGGCTCAAGCACCGACAGTGCTTATTGTTATTCCGGGTCTTCAGGAGACCTTGGCTCAGATCTTGGCTGTGTGTACCACCCTTGCTCAGGCAGTTGCCGCTACTTCTCAGGCCGGGGGAGGCAATCAGATTCCAGTTGCCTGGACACCTGAGCAGGTTACTCAGGGCCATCAGACACCGGGGGTGGTTCCAGCCCAGTCGGTTGCTCCAGTTCAGGACTTCGTGGTTCCGGCTATGCCAGATGATGAGCAATGTAGACTGGAGAAATTTAGTAGACTTCAGCCTCCGACATTCAGTGGTGCTGAGGGCGAGGATGCCCAGGGTTTTCTGGATAAGTGTCATAGGATGCTGCGTACTGCTGGGATTCTGGAGACCAATGGGATCTCGTTTGCTACTTTTCAGCTTTCTGGTGCTGCTTTCACTTGGTGGGAGTCCTTTGAGAGGCGTAGGCCTATTGGTTCAGCACCCCTCGCCTGGCAGCAATTCTCCACTATCTTCTTGGAGAAGTATGTACCACAGTCTCACAGGGAGGATCATCGCAAGCATTTTGAGCAGCTGTATCAGGGGGAGCTATCAGTGACGCATTATAATATGCGGTTTTTATAGTTGGCTTGTCATGCCACCGAGTTGGTCCCTAGTGATAGGAAGAGGATTATGAGGTTCGTGGATGGCCTCACTTATCAGCTCCGCCTTTTTATGACTCAGGAGAGAGTATCAGATGCTACCTTCGAGCAGGTTCTTGCTATTGCTCGAGATATTGAGTCGGTTCGCCGCCAGGACAAGGAGGAGAGAGAGGCCAAGAGGCCTCGTGGATCGGGTGGTTCTAGTGGTGCTCCTTTCAGGGGCAGTTTTCGCATGGTAGAGGTCATTCATTCAGGCCTCCTAAGTCAGTCCGCCCAACCTATAGTGGTGCATCTTCAGGGCATGGCCCCCGCGGTTCTCAGCTAGGCCGTTCTTTATTCGGTGCCCTCCCAGCCCAGACTGCAGCTCGAGCACCACCAGCTCGAAGTTCCTCTATGCATGATTCTTCTAGTGGCCATTCAGATGCCAGGGGTTTCTATCAGTCCCCGCCTCCAGCTCCAGGGAGTTGTTTTGAGTGCAGAGAGTTTGGGCACATGTGGAGGCAGTGTCCCCGTCGTTCTGGTGGTTCTTCTCAGCATAGGGCCAGCCCTCGACTTCAGCTCAGTTACTTCACCACCCGCCCAGACAGCCAGGAGTGGTAGTCAGTCAGCTAGAGGCCGCCCTAGAGGGGGAGGTCGAGCAAGTGGAGGTTAGGCTCGTATGTATGCGTTTCCAGCCAGACCAGATGTTATCGCCTCCGATGCAGTGATCACATGTATTGTCTCAGTCTGTCGCCAAGATGTTTTGGCTCTATTTGACCCTGGTTCTACATATTCTTATGTCTCGTCATATTTTGCCCATTTCCTGGATATGCCCCGTGAGTCTCTAGTTACGTCTGTTCATGTGTCGCCTCTGGTGGACGATACTATTATTATGGACCGTGTGTATCGATCATGTGTGATATCTATTGGGGGTATGGAGACCTGAGTGGACCTACTATTACTCGGCATAGTCGATTTTGATGTGATATTTGGCATGGATTGGTTATTTCCTTGTCATGATGTCCTTGACTGTCACGCTAAGACTGTGACCTTAGCTATGCTAGGATGTCCGAGGGTCGAGTGGAGAGGTTCTTCTGAGTATGTGCCTAGTAAGGTGATTTCCTATCGGAAGGCCCAGTGCATGGTTGAGAAGGGGTGTTTATCGTATCTGGCTTTTATGAGGGATGTCAGTGGTGAGACTCCCGCTATTGATTCGGTTCCTGTGGTCCGTGACTTTTCAGACGTGTTTCCTGCAGACCTGACAGGGACATTGATTTTGGTATTGACCTGGTGCCAGGAACCCAGCCTATGTCTATTCCACCTTATCGTATGGCACCAGCAGAGCTAAAGGAATTAAAGGAGCAACTTCATGAACTCCTAGATAAGGGGTTCATTCGGCCTAGTGTGTCACCTTGGGGTGCACCGGTGTTGATTGTAAAGAAGAAGAATGGTTTTATGCGTATGTGTATTGATTATCGGCAGCTGAACAGGGTTACGGTGAAGAACCGGTATCCCTTGCCTCGTATAGATTACTTGTTTGATCAATTGCAGGGTGCCAGGGAATTTTCCAAGATTGACTTGCGTTCCGGCTGTCATCAGTTGAAGATTCGGGGGCCAGACATTTCGAAGACTTTTTTCAGGACTAGATATGGTCATTATGAGTTTATGGTTATGTCATTCGGGCTGACCAATGCCCCAACAGCCTTTATGCACTTGATGCACAGTGTATTCCGGCCTTATCTGGATTCTTTCATCATCGTGTTTATTGAAGATATCTCGGTGTATTCCAAATCTCAAGAGGATCATGAGCAGCATTTGAGAGTTGTGCTTCAGACCTTGAGGGAGAAGAGATTGTATGCAAAATTTTCAAAGTGTGAGTTCTGGCTTGATTCAGTAGCGTTCTTGGGGCACGTGGTTTCCAGTAAGGGTATTCAGGTTGATCCAAAGAAGATAGAGGCGGTGTAGAGTTGGTCTAGACCGTCATTAGCTATCGAGATTCGTAGCTTCCTTGGTTTGGCAGGGTACTATCGCGTTTCGTAGAGGGATTTTCATCTATTGCAGCACCTATGACCAAACTGATCCAGAAGGGGGCTCAGTTCAGGTGGACTAAGGAGTGTGAGGAGAGCTTTCAAAAGCTCAAGTCAACTTTGACTACAGCTCCAGTGTTGGTTTTGCCTACGGTTTCAGGTTCTTATACAGTTTACTGTGACACCTCGAGAGTTGTCCTTGGAGCAGTTTTGATGCAGGACGGTAGGGAGATTGCCTACGTGTCCAGACAGTTGAAGGTGCACGAGAAGAATTATCTAGTGCACGATCTTGAGCTAGCAGCTATTGTCCACGCCTTGAAGATTTGGCGTCATTATTTGTATGAAGTGCATTGTGAGATTTTCACTGATCACCGTAGTTTGCAGCATCTGCTTAAGCAGAAGGATCTGAATTTGCGTCAGAGGAGGTGGTTGGAGATTTTCAAGGATTATGACCTCACTATTTTATATCATCCGGGTAAGGCCAATGTAGTGGTCGATGCTCTGAGTAGCAGAGCGGAGAGTTTGGGGAGTCTAGCCTACCTTCCAGTAGCAGAGCGACCATTATCCCTTGATGTTTAGGCTTTAGTGGGTCAGTTGGTGAGGTTGGATCTATCAGAGCCCCCGCGGGTATTGGCTTGTGTAGCCTCCAGGTCTTCTCTTTATGATCATATTAGAGCACGCTAGTATGATGATCCGCACTTGCTCGTTCTTCAGGACAGGGTCCGTCATGGTGATAACGGATTTACGTGCCCAATGTGGATGGACTTTGAGATTTGATTCTAGTTGAGGCCCATAGTTTGCGGTATTCCATCCATCCGGGTGCCGCAAAGATGTATTAGAATCTGAGACAACATTATTGGTAGAGACGGATGAATAGGGATATTGTTGAGTTCGTGGCTCGGTGCCTCAACTGTCAGCAGGTCAAGTATGAGCACCAGAGACCGGGTGGATTGCTTCAGAGATTAGATATTCCGGAGTGGAAGTGGGAGCGGATCACTATGGACTTCGTAGTTGGGCTTCCACGGACTTCGAGGAAGTTTGATGCTATATGGGTTATTGTGGATCGGCTGACCAAGTCCGCGCACTTCATTCCTGTGGTACTACTTATTCTTCGGAGCGATTAGCTGAGATTTACATCAGGGAGATTGTCAGATTGCATGGGGTTCCAGTTTCTATCATTTCTGACAGAGGTACTCAGTTCATATCTCAGTTTTGGAAGGCCGTGCAGAGGGAGTTAGGTACTCAGGTCAAGTTGAGCATAGCGTTTCATCCTCAGACCGACGGGCAGTTGGAGCGTACTATTCAGATTTTGGAGGATATGTTGCGTGCCTGTGTCATTGATTTTTGGGGTTCATGGGACCAGTTTCTACCACTCGCGGAATTTGCATATAATAATAGTTATCAGTCAAGTATCTATATGGCTCCGTATGAGGCTTTGTATGGTAGGAGGTGCAGATATTCGGTTGGTTGGTTCGAGCTGGGTGAGGCTAGGCTATTGGGCACAGACTTGGATCAGGATGCGTTGGGTAAGGTTAAGTTGATTCAGGAGCGGCTTCGCACGAAACAGTCTAGGCAGAAGAGTTATGTGGACCGGAAGGTCCGAGATGTGTCTTTCATGGTTGGGGAGAAGGTGTTGCTGAAGGTGTCACCCATGAAGGGTGTTATGAGGTTCGAGAAGAGGGGAAAGCTGAGTCCCCGGTTCATTGGGCCATTTGAGGTGCTTCAGAGGATTGGGGAGGTGGCTTATAGGCCTGCCATGCCTCCCAGCTTATCGAATATTCATCCGGTGTTCCATGTTTCGATGCTCTGGAAGTATGTTGGTGACCCGTCTCATGTTTTGGACTTCAGTACGGTTCAACTCGAGGGTGATATGTCATATGAGGTAGAGCCAGTGGCTATTTTGGGTCGTCAGGTCAGAAAGCTGAGGTCTAAGGATATAGCTTCAATGGAGAGGGGATCCGGTGGAGGATGCGACCTAGGAGACCGAGCGGGATATGCGGAGCAGATATCCTCACTTATTCGAGACTCTAGGTATGTTTGTAGACCCCTTCGAGGACGAACGTTTGTTTAAGAGGGGGAGGATGTAACGACCCGGCCGGTCGTTCCGTGAAATTAGTCCCATTTCCCATTTTTTTGCTTTATCGTATATTTCTTAGCCTATTTATGTTGTGTTAGGTCGGTTGGTTCGGAATCCGAGTGGTCGTGGTAAGAACTGAGACACTTAGTCTCTTAGATTGGCTTAATAGTTAGAAAAGTCAACTGAGAGTTGACTTATTGGTAAATGTCTCGGAATGTAGATTTTATGGCTCGGATAGCTTCGTTAGGTGATTTGGGACTTAGGAGTGTGCTCGGAATTAAGTTTTGATGTCCGGTGTAGAATTAGGCTTGAATTGGCGAAAGTTAGTTTTTGGTGATTTTCGGTCTAGCCTAGTTCCACGATAGGCGACATCACGGCCGGTTTAAGATTTGGGCTCGTGACAATCTCTTGACTCTATTATACCTTGAGAATAGTGAGTGCTTTAGTTGTGACGCTTAGGCTCAGTTTTTGACTCTTGCGTAAGTACCTTAAATTGTATGATCTTAACTTTGCAACTGCTTTCAATAGAATGTCGTGATAGTCCAATCTTGCGTGAGTTATGTGCCATGTGTGTGTGGAATTTTTGTTATTCTGTGTATTGTATTTGATGTCTAGAACTTGCCTGTGTGTCTGCGAAGCAAAATAGTAGTTTTATTCAGTCTTGGAAGTGATATAAGTATTTCGTTATTGAGCCAGATATATGTTTTTCCCCACCTAAGTATTATGTATCATAGTTAACCCCTTTGAGCATGTAATCCTGTTTCTTTGAAAATCACATTAGAAGCCTTGTCCATTTGGTTGAATTGACCATTTATTTGAACCTTTTACCTCTCGTGGGCACTTGAATTGTTATGACCTTTGTAAAAATTGAAGTGTGGGGTGGTTGGTTTTGCTTTTGAGTGGAACTAATAAAATTAGGATAAAGGTGCACTGTTTTGAAAAAGTAAGAACCACTTGAATTTTGAAAAAGAAAAAAAAGTTTGAGTGTATGATTGTGAAAAATATTCCTTGATAGTGGTAACTCTTAATGTATGTGTGCTGAATGAAGTATGGAGTTGATGTATATTAATGTGAAGGTGGATTTATGGTTTGACATAAGTGTGGGTTTTTGAAAAATTAATTGTATGTATTAAAGTCCTTAGGGAGGTGTAGTCGCTCTTATATCTAAATGTATCCTACCCGTCCCGCAGCCTACATTACAACCAATTAAAGTCCTACTTAATCCTTGACTAAATGAGCTTAATCAGTCGAGTAGTATACTACGGGCAAGTCTGTGGTACGTCTTTTATGGCATATGAATGGTGTTTATGAGGGTGAGTGAGTTCTTTCTATCTTGAGTTCCTGATTGTTCTTAAATTTTATTATGTGTGGAACTACTCTCTATTGTTGTGTGAGGGCACTTGATTCACGACGGAAAGGTAATGTCGTTGACCTCTATGTTAGAGTAAGTGAGCAGGTTGTGAAAATTGCATGGTGCTTTTGAGTCAAATCTTGAGATGAGGATGTTACGTTAGAGTGCTTAATCTATTTTAATTATTCTTGGTGTGATGAGTTAGGAGAGTTGTTAAAAAGGTCGTGTCTATATGAAGTGTAGTTTGATTGCTCGAGGACGAGTAATGGTTTAAGTGTGGGGTGTTGATGGTAGGCTATAATCTCGTATGTTAGTCGTTTATTGCACTCTAATCACTGCACTTTAGTTGTGTTGAGCTTTAATTGGTAGTATTTTGCACTTATTGCATATTTTATGCTCTTTAGAAATAATTCTGAGTTATGTAGATGTGGCTAAATCAAATAATTGGAGGTTTTACGTTTGATTAAAAGCCCAAGGGATTTAGCCGGGATCGTGTTCGGTGGTCGAGGATCACTTCTGGACGTCAAAAATCAAGGAAGAAGCAACACTCTGAGGAAATGCACTAATGCGACGCACCATGCGTAGCACAGTGCGACGCGTCGTGTCGGTGCAAATGTGCGTAAGAAATTGGAGAAGTTCATAGACTTGTAATTTTTGGTTCTGATAGAAAAATACACTAATGCTAGGCATAGTGCATGGCATCGTGCGTTGCATTAGTACAAAATTTTGTCAGACAAGCTAAGTTCAGAGAGTTTAAAACCGAGAAAAATACACTAATGCTACACACCCTGCGTAGCATAGTGTGACGCATGAAAAGTAATAGATTTGCAAGTTTTCATATATCAGCTAGGAAAGAGAGGTTTCGTCTGGGTCCGATCCTACTTAGTATAAATACATGGAAAAATATTATTTTCTGGACTTTTGACATACTTTATACCTAAGGAAGCTAAGGAGGAGTTGGAGGAGCACAAGCACAAGGGTTTCATCATTCCTTCCTCACTCAAGACCCGAGTTTGGATTGAATGCCCTATACTTCAACTTTATTTGTGATAAATTTCTCCATATCTATAGAGTAGTTCTTTTAAGGTTAGATGGATTTGGTGTATTGATGATTGTTAGTGGATTGTAACTCTAGTTTTATTTATTGAAGCGTTTTTGGATGATTTAATTGGTGCGTCTATATTCACTTGTTCATGTAATCGAGAGAGGCATAACTTGTGATATCATTGCATTATATTGTTGGTTGAGTTCATTAATTCTTCTTAGTAATCGGAAGAGGCTAGTTGAATCATTGATTAAACCTAGTTAGGAGGATAATCGAGAGAGGTTCTCTTAAAGACCAATCCACTACGCATTCTTGCATATCTTCGTAGAGCTTAAATTGGTTCATCTTGTGAGGTTGTGACTTAATCGAGAGAGGAGTTTCTGTTGAACATGTGAACTAATAATTGAGTGAATTCGAGAAACTCACTTAAACATTAGAAGTGAATTATCTAGAGTTAGATCTCAAACAATTATCTTGCACCTATCATATTAAAACCATATTTTCTTTCACTGATAACTTTCTTTGCTTATTCCTCGTTTCAATTGTCATTAGTCAAGAGCTTTAGATTCTTAGTTAATTTTAGTTAGAAATCATATAAATTTCAATTGTTGATCCTCTTGGATAGCAATCAAGCTAGAAACTACGAGAATACTGTCTAAATCCAATCCTTGTGAATACGATATTATACTATACTATATTTGATTAACGAGCAATTTTAAGTGTGTGTTTCGAGCTTGCATAGAAATGAAGAAAACCCCTTAATAAAGCATCTATAATAGCCTACTAGTCCCGAAAAGCTTCTGATTTCTGTTGTTGTTGGCCTTGGCCAAGTGTTAACTACTTCAATTTTTTATCTATAACAGTTAAAATATTGGTGATGATGGTGTTTGATGCCTTTGCATTCTGTCGATCTATAGTGGCATAGAGTCTAGATGGCCCACCACCTTCTTGAATTCCTCACCTGCTTACACCATGTCATGTCTGATTATAAGACTAAGCTGGAGGAGGTACAACAGGAGTAGTAGCTGTAGAAGCCCCCTGAGCAGTTGGGGCCTTCCGTGTGACCTGTCTGAGCTGGGGACAATCCCTTTTGATTAAATGGCATGGATCATTTTAGTAGAAACCTTTCTGACCCAAAGACAATAGACCAAAGTGTCTCTCCTAGCAAATAGGACAATGTGGAATAGATTGAATTGTCTGGCTCTCAGCCGGTGCATTGTACTCTTGATAGGTTTATTTTCGTAACTGTAGAGATCCTGGAAGTTTTGTGAGGTCTTAAATTTTAAAATCATGTCAATGAAAATTAAAATATTATTTTGAGTAAAAACAACGACAACGGATTAGGATAATATTATACAAACATGTTATTTCTTATATAACCTGGATAACCTAGTAAAATACTTAGTTATCTTCAAAATGTAAAAGAAACACAAAAAAAAAAGAAGAAGAGGGTTTTAAGTAATTGGTGCGGTGCACCAGAGAGATAAAAAAAATTGGGCCCAATGACATTCAAATATAAAGGACCAAGTCTACAACCTTGATTAGCAACCGAACTTGACAGGATCATGGATTTTATTTGAATAAATTATAACAATTTTTCATTATACGTATACCCCTTTAGTTGACATTTACAACCCGCTTGGCCAAGCCTCTAAATATCAGCTTATTTTGAGAAGTGTTTTTCTCAAAAGTACTTTTGGTGAAAAATAATTTGTGTTTGGCTAATTAATTTGAAAAACACTTTTAAACAGTAATTAGTATTTGACCAAGTTTTTAAAAATTATTTCTAAGTGTATTTTTCTCAAAAGTGTTTTCGAAAAAAGCTATTTTTTTCTGTTTCTGCTTATCCTCAAAAACACTTTTTGTCCTTCCAAAAAGCTTGGTCAAACACCTTAATTTTTTGCCAAAAAAACACTTATGGCCCAAAAAAAAAGCTTGGCCAAACAGGCTATTAAGATTTATGAGAAATCAGATTTCTCATAAATGGCCATAATAATAATAATAATAATAATGGCCAAGATTCAGTGATGGACAGTATAATGGCCATAATAATAATAATAATAATTCCGAAAAAGGTTGCGGCAGATCATATAGGGGACGAGGGAGAAGGGGTGGTCATATCCAATACCCTGTTAATCACCTAGCTTCTACTTAATTTCCACGCTACAATCATACTACCAATCCGTCTGCTCATCTGTCACCAATTCCACTGACTCAAAAGAACTGGTTTCAGTGACATATATAGGCGCCACTCATCACATTGCACTGTATCTCTCAAGCATCCATCATGTTGAGGAGTACAAAGGCCCGCGGATCAGTTACATATTGGTAATAAGCAAGGTTTTCCAATTCAGAATACCGGTAGTGCCTCTTTCTCCAATTCTTCCAATCGCAAATTTTCCTTAAAATATAATTCTTCATGTTCCCTCTATAACTAAGCATCTTCTTTTTGTTCACAAGATTTCTCACGAAAATAATATTTTCTTTGAATTTCACGCTGATCATTTTCTTGTCAAGTATCGGGAATTCAGGACTCCTCTTCTTTCACGTCGGAGTAACAATGGCCTCTACTCGATGTCAATCAAGAAAAAGTCTTCAATATCTCCTCTGCATGTTGGCATCTTCGGCTGGGTCATCCACATTAGAAAGTTGATAATAGCCAAGTGTGTCTACGTATAAGCTTTCTTGTTCTACTTTTAAATTAAATAGTTTATGTACTGTGCTTGCCAACCTGGCAAGTTGCAAAAGTTGTCTCTGCCTCTTGGAATTAATAAAAACACTTCTTTCTTGCACCTTATTTTGGTGGATGTATGGGTCCTTCCCATTTTCTATCGTCTCAAGGTCAATGCCTTTTTCTTGTCTTTGCTGATGATTTTCTGGCTTTACATGGTCATAAACTGTGAAAAATGCATATTTTCAAGTGTACTTTCTATCTTATAACTTGTATGAATGCAGGAGGTTACACAAGTTTTTGTAGTAAATTATGCTTATCATGTGTAGGAGAAATTTGGACGAAAGGTGAAGCAAAAGAAGTTGATTCGGGTTAGAGACAAAAGAAGAACTTTGCTCGTTCACTCTCGCGTGCACACAAGAGAGTGAACAAGCTAGCTGAAGGAAGCTTGAACAAAACAGTGGATTAAGGCAAAAAAGCATGAAAGTGCACGAGAGACCTTTAAAGAAAATAAAAAGAGAAGAACTTTGCTCGTTCACTCTAGCGTGCGCACGAGAGAGTGAACGAGCTAAACTAAAAAGGTTGTTACAAAGTTGGCTTGTATTATTTCGCCCCATGCAAACCCTATCCCATATAAATAGTCCTTAAACTCACTTTTGAAGGAGAGATTCGACATATGGAGGCAAGAACACACTAGGAGCAAGACGTAGAATTCTTCTACGAGTTTTTCACTTTCTTCTTTCAACTTTTTATTATTGATTGTGAATTTAGTATTGTAGTTTTATAACTATTAAGAATAGCTAATTTATTATCTAGGATTTTGATGGAACTTTTTGTAGGATAAACTTTTGTTCCTGTTTTTATATAATTGAGTCATTGGATTAAAAATAATAATAATAATAATAAATAAATAAATAAATAAGTGGCACTGTTGTAGGGGAACTAACGGTGTGGTTGTGGTTATATATGTTGCTAGGTTTCATGTCTAAACTTTTATTTTGTTCTAATTTTTTATTTGAAATACATGACATCTTGGAATTATGGGAGTTTAGGTATTGGTCATTTACTTTTGATCCTTATACATATTGCGAAGGAAATCACTCATGGTAAAATTATCAAAATGTTCCTGAGAGCGAATTATGTGCACCAACTTAATCTTATTTGTGGAATATGTGTGGTGGTCAAGATGGTCACTTTTATGGCTGTGCTTATATTTCTTATCCTCCCCAACCCCTTAGTATGACGGTTCTACTTTTTCTTATGAAGTTAATAGGAATAAAGAACTTGGGGATGATAACTTGAAATAGATCAAAGATATGTTAAAGTATCTTGGGGAATAAAATGATGAAAGACAACTAGAGATAGAAAGGCAAGAGGCAACTATTCGCAACTTGGAGGCTCAAGTAAGTCAATTGGTTGAAGCTTTTAATGTTAAACAGACCAATATTGTGGATAATAGCCAAGAAGAGCGAGAATTAGAAGTAGAAATTAAGGTGCTAATGGAGGATGTGAGAATAGAACACCAACAATCTATCCAACTAGAATTTGAGGATGCTGATATTAAAGAAGTGACATTTGAGTCAATCAAGGACCTTAAAGATGCAACTTTAGTTGACTCTAGTTTGTGTCATGAAGAGGATGTGAATAAGCCTGAAAATTTTCATTTTGAGCACATTGGTGCTCTCAGCAATCATTTTTTCACATTGTGTTTGGACGATGATATGGAAAGGAGTCACCCGAACTAATTGAGGAGTCAAGGGATGAGCAACAAAATGCCTACATTGTGACATATTTCGTGCCAGAAATACAGGATTATACATCTCATCTAATGGCCAACAAAAGTAGAATATTATATTATTTCCTTGGGCTAGATAGATTTGTTCCACCGTCTCAAGAGCATAATTATAAGCTTGAATCAAAACTTGGGATTCAATTCATGAGCTTGAGGTGAAGGCGAAAAGTCATTTACGTCGTGCCGTGACATTAAATTAGGCGCTTGTTGGGAGGCAACCCAAGTTTACTGCTTTTATTTATTTTTTAAATTTTTTATTGCGTTATTTTTGTAGTACGATTTCTATTTTGTAGGAGTAGGAGCCTGAGAAGCAAAGCCATTGGAATCAAGCACAAGAAAACAAGATGGCTGGAACTAAATGTGGGTGCCTGCATAAAGGGTTAATGCCCGGGAGAAGTTTGAGTACCCCATGAGTTGCTAATACTTCGGCCCTTGGCCTATTAGGTAGTTTCTTTTAACCTCTTGTTATTTATGGTGTGTATTAGGGACAATACACAATTTTAAGCGCGGGGTGAAAGAAGACTGTCTTGGTGATTTCTTGTGCTATGTTATGTATGCTAAAAAATAGATAAATAACATAATTAGGTAGAAATAATCCATTTTGATTTTTCTTATGGCCATGGTTCTTTTCCAAGGTTGAACCGGGTAATAGTTCTTTTTAGGTAGAATTTTCAAAAAATTTAGATTTTTTCCGATGATGAATTTATTAGACAGTGTTCTCGAGGGAGTAAAGTCTAAGAAAAAAATACAAAAAAATTTTCCTTTCCATTTTAGAAATGATAATGGAATGAGAAGAACTTGAGTATTTATACTTTTTGACATGTTTTATATCGAGACTTAGAGATGTAATATTTGAGATGTTTATCTTCTTCGCGTTCTATGTGGCCACATGCCTTGAGATTATATGTGACTCTCTTTTGACGCTTAAGTTCATTTGTTGACTCCTCTGATTACTTTCCATGTGTTAAAATATTAAGATGACTATGCTTAGTTGTTTAACTTGAGTTTCGGGTCTGAACCGTCCAGAGTGAATCATGTGTATTGTGTGATGTGAGGCCTGATTACATTCTGCATGGTCATGTATTAGTCTAGAACATGCCCCGTGTGTTAGTCGAAACGAAATAAGTAAGTCTTGTGACTCTACGAGATGATTTAGGCTTTTCTTTGATTGTCCATTGAGCTAGTATGCCACTCTAAAGAAAATTATCCTTTGATAGACCATTTGAGCCAATAAACTTTGTCTTTGGCATCCACATTACAAGCCGATTCCATTTTTTATTCTCAATTAGTTTTTTTTTTAACCTTTACCTCTGAAAGCACTTAAGTCTCTAGAGGAGTAAGGTGAGAATTGTTGTAGCTTTTGAGTGGAGCCGTAGAAAGACCAAAAGGAAACGTATATTTCGAAAGATCAATAGCCGGACAACCTAAATTTGGAGAGTGTTGAATAAAAAAGGAGAAGAAAATAAATGAAGAAAAGAACAAAAAAAATGTAGAAAATACGCCTCTTATTCCTTTTAATCCGGACTTGTGAACGCATAGTTGTGCTTAAAGAAGAAGGGCCAAATTGTATATAGTTTCGTGGCATTGCTTGAATTGGTCATGAAGAATGTGTATTCGAAAGTTAAGTATAGTGTATTAAAGTGCTTAGGAGAGTTAGTCACTATACCCAAACATATCATATCCATCCCTTAACCTACGTTATACCCCGAAAAGACCTAATTTATTCTGGACCTCGCAAACTTAGATTAGTAGAGACATACACTACAGGTAAGCTTATGGTACGACCTCGAGATGCACATGAACTTATTTGAGAGAGTGAGCGAATTCTTTCGATTATTAAGTCCTTAAATTATACTTGCAAGCATATTTGAGTGCGTGGACTAATTTCTCTCTTTGATTCATGGTGAAGGCACATGATTTGTAAAGGATTGGTAAAGTCCGTGCATTTTGAGTTGACACAATAAGAGAGCCATAGTAGGAAATGTATTGGAGTCATCTTTTGACGTTAGAATGTTAGAAGAAGTCGCACAAATATTTTAAATCGTCTTGGCATGGGTTTATTTTTGAATAAAGATGGCAATAGTTCTTATGTTGGGTTCTAAGTGTTGTTATATACATTTCCATTGGTAGGATGCTTGAGCAAGTTTTGAAATGTTTCTTGCTAATGTGCTTAATTTTGAAAGTTGCTCGAGGACGAGCAATAGTTTAAGTGTGGGTTGTTGATAAATGCCTATTTTCAAGTATACTTTCATCTTATAACTTGTGTGAATGCGGGAAGTTATACGAGTTTTTGTAGTAAATTATGCTCTTCGTGTGCATTCTTATGTGTAGGATTAAGTTGGACGAAAAGTGAGCAAAAGGAGTTGATTCGGGACTAAGAGACGAAAGAAGAACTTTGCTCGTTCACTCTCGCATGCACACAAGAGAGTGAACAAGCTAGCTGAGGGGAGCTTGAACAAAACGGTGGATTAAGGCAAAAAAAGTATGGAAGTGTACGAGAGACCTGGAAGAAAAAGAAAAAAAAAGAGAAGAACTTCGCTTGTTCACTCTCGCGTGCGCACGAGAGAGTGAACGAGCTAACCTAAAAAGGTTGTTCCGAAGTTGGCTTGTATTATTCGCCCCATGAAAACGCTATCCCATAGAAATAGTTCTTAAACTCACTTTGAAAGGGAGATTCGACCTAAGGAGGCAAGAGCACGCTAGGAGCAAGGTGTAGAATTCTTCTATGAGTTTTTCACTTTCGTCTTTTAATTTTTCATTATTGGTTATGAATTTTAGTCTTGTAGTTTTACATACTATTATGAATATCTAATTTGTTATCCAGGGTTTTGATGAAACTTTTTATAGGATAAATTTTTTTTTGTTTTATATAATTGAGCCGTTGGACTAAAAAAAAATGAAAAAATAAAATAAAAAAACTTCCACGCCTTTTTAGCTTAGCTCGTTCACGTGATGCTATCCACTTTTCCAGTAAATTTGATGTCTTATCCATTTTTACTCAATTTCAAGTTCTTGTTGAACGATAATTTAACACCAAACTTAAGACACTTTAAACTGATTAGGGTGGTGAATTTTGTCATTTATCAACTCTTAGTGCAAAATTATGCATAGTTCAATGTCTTTCCTATCCTCACAATCATGAGCAATATGAAAAAGTTGAACGCAAACATATACATATCGTCAAGACTGGTTTAAGTCTCATGGCACATAGTTCCACTTCTTCGAAATATTGGCACTTTGCTTTTGACACTGTCGTTAACCCAATTGATCGTCTTCCCACCTCAACTAGTAATGACAAATCACCATTTGAAGTTGTTTTCTGCACCTTGTTGGATTATCAATTTCTCAAAGTATTTGGGTGTCTTTGTTTTCCAAACTTACGTCCCTACAATCGTCAGAAATAATTGACCAGTCATCTTGCTTCTAAATATGCTCTTCTTCTCTATATTCCTCCAACAACTGAGCCTACAAGCTTCACTAAGGCCTCCAAATTCAAAGAATGGCGGCTACATGTCATGTCGGATGAGATGACAGCCTTAAAAATCAAACATGATCGTTGGTTCCATGTAATTCATCTGCGAGTCTTTAGGGTGCAAATGGGTTTTTCTTATCAAACAGAAGTCTGTTGAAACTATTGAATGCTAAAAAGCTTGCTTAGCTACAAAAGGGTTTCATCAAGTTGAGGGCCAAAATTATCATGAAACATTTAGTCCGGCTGTCAAACCCACAATCATTCGCATTATCTTGTTGCTAATAGTGACCTATGGCTGGACATTGCGGCAATTGGATGTTCAAAATGCTTTTCTACATGGTAAGTTGCAAGAAGATGTTTATATGGCTCAACCTCCAGGTTTTGTTCATCTACAGTTCCCTACTCATGTTTGCAAGTTTCACAAATGTCTTTACGGTCTTAATCAAGCACAAAGGGTAAGCTTCATCAATTTCTCATTACTTTTGGCTTCACCACCTCTAAAACAAATGTCTCTCTATTCATTTAGTCTCATGAGAATTTTGTTGCCTATCTGTTGGTCTACGTCGATGATATTACACTCACAAGGAATTTCACTTCCTTTCTTAATTTATTTATTCTAGTGCTTGACAGTACTTTTTCAATATGAGACATCGGACCATTGCATTATTTCTTGGTATTTAGGTTTGTCACACAACTATTGACATTTGTCTCTCATAATCTCAGTATATCCAAGGTATACTTCCCAGGTTGGCATTCTCCACTATACGCCTTTGAGTACTCCCATGGCTACCAATGTAAAGCTTCATAAAGGTGACAACTCTCCCTTTGATGATCTGAGTATTTATATACAAGTAGTTGGTGCCCTTCAATATGTAACAACCCTATCGGTGATTCTGTGCAATTGAGCCCCGTTACCCCTTTTTATGCTTCACACATGTGTGTTTATGCTTTTATGACTTGCGGGGTTTGTTAGTTTCGTTCCGAAAAACTTTCGGGTTGATTTGGACCTTTTGATTCTTGACTTAGAAGTTTGAATTAGAAATGTTCACCAAGCTTTGACTTTTGTGAAAACGACCCCAAAACTGTGTTTTTTTGGCTCCGATAGCTTCGTATTGTGAGCTTGAGAAAATTATTTTCAAAACCTATTTCAAATGTAAGACTCACGTGGCGGTATAAGGAAAGATTATAATTGAGATTGTGTATTGATTTATACGAGGCGGTACCTCGGTTGTTATTCTTAATTCATACGATGCGGTACCTCGGTGGTGATTCATATTGTACACGGGGCGGTACCTCGTTGTGTTATTTTGTTGTTTATCTCATGTTGCAAAGAGATTTTGGCGGGAATGTTCTTGTTGTTTTAATCTTCTTTGTTCTAGTATTCGTTGTCCGTATATGATCATTTTGGTTCTCTTCAGTTTCTTCTTTTATGTTATTCCCATATTTAATTTCCGGTATTAGTTCATGCTATTATCTTGTTTCGTATCAGTTGTTTCTTCACTTTCGATTATTTATCCTTATTACATTTCCGTACTGCTTATTTATATCCTAGAATATGTCTTGACCTGGACGCGTCACTATTCTACTGAGGTTAGGCTTGATACTTACTGGGTTCCATTGTGGTGTATTCATTTTTATGTTTCTGCACATTTTTGTGCAGATTAGGTGCGCATGTGCCAGTCGTTAGAGATCATTTGTAGCTGCCTTACGGACACTTCAAGTATGCATACTCGGCGTCCGCTAGCCTCGGAGTCACCTCCCCTTATTCTCATTTACTATTGCATTTTCATTTGGACAATGATGTAGTAGTTACTCTAGTTTTACTCTGTAGAGCTTATGTCTCAGTTCCACCAGTTTTAGAAAATTATTTGTTGAGACTCAATTTCAGGAGTTTATATCAGTTATTCATCCTTGTTTTGATATTTTGTTTTATTTCTGTCAAGTTCTTATTAATTGTTAGGCTTACCTAGTCGTAGAGACTAGGTGGCATTACCACGTCCTATGGAAGAAAACTAGGGCCGTGACAAGTTGGTATCAGCTAGGTTCATAGCTGTTACGAGTCATAAGCAGGTTTAGTAGATTCTTGCGGATCGGTACGGAGACGTATGTACATATCTTCGAGAGGCTACGGAATTGTCACGCCCCAACCTCGGGGAGCGCGACCGACGCTCAACCGAGTGAACCCGGTCGAGCAAGCCTATTAGACTCTTCCTACTGATCTCATTCATGATTTAAAAAAGGGACATGTTACAATTAGTTAAACAGGGGAATGAACATATGTACATATACATATAAGCGTTGCTAGTTCATTTTCATTATATCCATTATGCCATAGTTAAACTTCCAAAAGTGCATACAGTTTACAATTTGGTGGGAAAGGAGTTTCAAAATACAATATGATCCCGTGACCCATCCAATACGCATACATAACCCACATAAAGTCTACGGAGCCTCTAAAGATACAAAAGATAGATATGACCATGCCGGTGACGAGGCCTCGACTATACCTCAAATGTGGTAAATTATGTCAAAACACATGACCCCTGGAAGAAATGGGGGCTCACCAAGACTGCTGCAAGGAGGATGCACCACTATCTGCGATCGGCACTGTCTGATAAGGAACCACCTACGTCCATTCAAAGATGTAACACCTCTGACAAAAGGGACGTTAGTACTGTCGAATAGTACTAGTATGTATAACTAAAACACTATCTCCTTAGAAGGATCAGTAATGCAAGAGGAAGCAATCAAGAAATCAATGAGAAGCATAATCAATACCACGACATCAAGTAAGGACTCACATAAGCTTTCAAGTGGGACTGCTATAATTTTAATTTGGTCCATTACTAGCATTAACACCTCATTATTCACAATACCGCCGTACTCGTATACGCAGTCCGATCACGACCCGGTCGGCTAGGTCATCTCCCTTGGAGACATTTTTCCACAATATCAATTCATGTTTCAATTTTCGGTTCAGTTCACAACACAATACCACTATGTGTGCGGCATGGTGTCCGATCACGGCCCGATCGGCTAGGCCGTCTTAATCAATACATTTTTCCCTTTTTCATCAATCATCTCATTCCTTATTTCACGCACACATATTTCAAGTATTTAAATGCTAGTGGCCACAATTGTTAATTTGTGCCTGGCACTTGGCCGCATTTCATAATTCAAGTTCTTTTCCCATGTTTCACATTATTAACAATTTCATCAACAAGCCTTTCAATTCAAGATATCAAGTACACATGCGAGAAAACATGAATCGTGAACATATAGAGGTTGTCAAATAATTTGGCAATTTAACACATATTCCATAACTTCAATACATCACCAAGTAACAACATATCTTAACGGGAGAATTTGAATACATATTACACATAAAGTTTTTACAACACAAGCACATTTGAAATGTCATCTCCTACATCAATCAAGATTAAAGCTTACACCAATTGTAGGGGCGCCATGGGAGTTCGATTTCTAAGAAGAGGGGATTTTAGACATACATACCTTAATTGCGATTTCCTTAATTCCTAGAATGTTCCGGAATGTTTGCAACTTCAATATATTTTAGCAATGCAGCACAATTGAACCCATAATTAGGGAAAATGATCATAATCCTAGCTCACTTGAGCATTTTATCAAACATCATATGTTCATTAAGGTTTTATGGTTTTTTATGGAAGATTACCCCAGCCCATACCCCATCCCCCATTTCTCTCTATCCTTGATTTACAATTCCCCCACATCTCCTAAGGACACATGCATGCAATAGAATCACCCTCAACCCCATGAATTATCTCCCTAATATCCCATTATAGCTATGTTTGGAATTAAGAGCCGGGGTAATGAAGTCTTACCTCTTAGGATTAAGAATTTGGTGCCTTACTTGAATATCCTCAAAGCATTAAGTGATAATTGAAGAAAATTTTATGAAGATTAGGCCCTCCCTCTAGAACACCCCCTCACTCTCTCTAGAAAATATCAGAAGTGAGCTCAAACTGGTCTAAAAGGGGTGTTTTATCGTAATACGTTCGGGTTTAAAATAAGAAAAATGAGTGCCCCAACACAGGTATATGCGACCGCATAATGGATATGCGGTCCGCAAAGTGACCGCAGAAATAGCCCTCAGGGGCTTGAATTTTCTGATCGTGTATGCGACCAGTATGCAGTCCGCATACTTATTCTGCGGTCGCATAATGCACCGCAGAACTCCCTTCGGATAAACCCAAGGGAAATTATGCGGCCAATGTGCGGTCTGCATAGTGATTATGTGGTCGCATAATTGACCGCAAAGCTGACCTCAAATTGGCCAAATTTTCTGCTTCACTCTTCGGCCATCATGCGGTCCGCAGAGTGATTTTGCGACCGCGTAATGGGCCGCAGAAACGCACACATTTTAAAAAAATTTCCTTGAACCTAGAAGGGTACTGTTCAATCCAAAAAGTCTGAACCGCGGCGAGGTTGTTCGGTGTGAAGAATTTCTAATGCTACAACATATAAACCTAACCTCGGTACCACGAAGTCCCAGGTTTCTAGGCAAAATTTTACGGGGCCTTACATGAATTTTTAGGAAAATTTCACTTCTTTGATTCCTTATCATGAAAATTGGTTGACTTCAGAAACTAAACCTTTTACTTTCTATTCTCTCACAGATAGTGAGGACACGCACTATTGGATCCGATGATCAGAAACCCACACCCCCTGCTACAGCCGCGAGAGGTCGGGGCCGGGGAAGAGGCTGAGAAAGAGCATGTGCTGAAGCCATAGTACCTGCCCGAGCTGTGATAGAGGAGTCACTAGTAGCTTCAGTTGGGGGACAGGCACCCGAGGTTCCTGTTTCAACCCCAGCACTTCAGGAGAACCTCGTACAGTTCTTGAGCGTGTTCAGTACATTAGCTCAGGCGGAGTTGATTCCACTTGCACCGGCCACATCTTAGGCTAGGGGAGTAGCTCAGACTACTACGGCCCATACCCAGAGCAGCGTGACTAGGTTGATCAGGTCCCAAAGGTTATTCTAGTACAACTTGTTGCTCTGGTTCAACCCGTGGTTAGGGCAGCAACATCAGAGGAGGAACAACTTAGGCTTGAGAGGTTCAAGAAGTACCACCTTCCTACTTTTAGTGGTTTGGCTTCAGAGGATACACATGGTTTTATTGAGGAGTACCATTGTATTCTCCGCACCATTAGTGGAGACAAGTGGGGTTTCTTTTACTACTTTCCAGCTGTGAGAAGAAGCGTATTATTGGTGACGAGTATACAAGGAGGGTAGCCCAGCCGATGTAGCTTCACTTACATGGACTCATTTTCAGAGTTATTCTTGAGAGAGTTTGTTCCTCAGACCCTTTGGGATGCATGGCGCGCAGAGATTGAGTATCTGCGCCAGGGTACTATGACAGTGTCGGAGTATGCTTTTCGATTCAGTAATTTGTCTATACATGGACTTTCCTTGGTTACTACAGTCAGAGAGCAAGTCCGACGATTTATCGAGGGGCTCAACTATGGTATTAGGTTCAGCATGGCCCTAGAGTTGGAGACAGATACACCATATCAGCAAGTGGTAGTGATCACACGGAGGTTTGATGGTATGTAGGGTTCTGGGAGGGGGATAGGGAGGCCAAAAGGCCTCGAGGGGCGGGAGGATTTAGTGGTGGTCACGCTGCAGCTATAGTTCGTCATGGTAGAGGCTATGTGAGCTGTCAAGTTCATTCGGCACTTTTAGCTTCTAGTGGTGCTCCAGTTGTTCTGAGGTCTCAGGTTACACACTTTTATTAGCCACTTTCTAGTGCACATCCTGCACGGGGTGCCTTTAGCGGTCAGTCCATCCGAGCAGGCCCGAGCCAGTCCCTGCAGCCATGCCCACTGAAAACTTGCTTTGAGTGTGGTGATACCCGTCACATGGTTAGAGATTGTCCCGAAATCAGGAGAGGCGTACCTCCCTAGGCTACTCAGGCTCTACGGATTTAGTCAGGTCCATCTACTTCTTAGGCCATGATTGGTGCTCCAGTTGCCGCTCCACCCGCACAGCCAACTAGGTGGGTGACGGGCGGGTAGAGGGCGCCCTAAAGGGAAATGCCAGGCCTGATTCTATGCTTTTTTGGGTAGGACGGAGGCAGTTGCTTTAGACTCAGTCATTACAGGTATGGTTCCGATTTTCCATAGAGATGCATCAGTCTTATTTGATCCGGAATCCACTTATTCATATGTGTTATCTTACTTCGCTCGATATTTGGATATATCACGTGATTCTTTGAGTTCTCCTATTTATGTGTCCATGCATGTGGGAGATTCTATTATTGTGGACCGTGTGTATCGGTCATGTTTAGTTGTTATTGGTGGTTTTGAGGCCAGAGTTGATCTATTGTTACTTAGTATGGTAGACTTTGATGTTATCTTGGGCATGGACTGCTTGTCGCCCTATCATGCAATTCTAGATTGTCACGCCAAGACTGTGGCGTTGGCTATGCCAGGTTTTCCACAGTTAGAGTGGAGGGGTGCATTGGATTAAGTTCCTAGCAGGGTTGTATCATTTCTAAAGGCTCATCGGATGGTTGAGAAGGGGTGTGATGCTTATCTAGCCTTTGTGAGAGATGTCAATGCTGATACTCCTACCGTTGAGTCAGTTTTGTTAGTGAGAGACTTTCTAGATGTATTCCCAGCGGATCTTCTAAGCCTGTTTCCCGATAGGGATATCGCTTTCGGTATTGACTTTTTCACGATCCAAACTGATAGGCCGCGACGGGAACCCGGTGCCTCACCTATCCTTTCCCGCCAACTTGCGACTAAAGGAATCTAAACATATAATGTCATACTTTGGTCATGGCCACATCGCAAGACAATTTGCGAAGCAAAGTATAAAACTGAACGAAAGCTAACGCTGACTAAACATCAATATAAAGCTGGGCCGACAAGGCCGTCATAACTATTATAGCTGATAAAGTAACAAAATATACATACAAGGCCTACAAGCCCAACATACTGCACTAACTGACAGGATATGTCTACAAGCCTCTACTGATGGATGTACTATGATAGGAACAGGGCACCGACCTACCCATAACCTATATACATATATATACAAGATGTACACAAAAATCTAGACCTGACAACTCTGAAGGACGTGGAGCTTACCGATAAAGCTGAACTCGGTCAATGCTAATAAGGAGGTCTACCCGTCTGTTTGTCTGAACCTGCACGCATGAAATGCAGCATCACCAGAAAAAGGGACGCCAGTAAAAAATAACGTACCTAGTATGCAAGGTAATAAAATAACTAAAACTGAACATATAATATAATAACTGAAAATAACTTGGAGTCAAAGATGATCCGGAGATATACTTACCTGCTGATACTGACTCAACTCTCTTAATATAGTAACTAAAATAGATGTTCGGACCTATAAGGCTCGGAACGTATAACTGCTCCGCCGTAGTAGGCTTGCTCATAGGCGCTCGACCATACTAGGCTCTGTATCTCGGCCATGCTGGGCTCGCTCATAGGCGCTTGGCCACAATAGGCTTGGTATATAACTTACCATCTAATCAGAGGTTGCTCAATAGGGGCCTGCCCACTGATTATAGCTCGATGGTGGTAAAAACACTGTAATACTGTATATATATATATATACACACACACGCACACACTCTCTGCTGTCTTGGCTCAAAGAAGACAATAGTAAACTGAATATGAAGTCTCGATAAGGGAGAATACTGTAACTTACGTGACTAGGATAATGTATATAAATTTGGGAGTATGAACTTCTCTTTATGCCTCCTTATCAAATACATGTAGTTACGAGATCATGCCAAAATGAAGGAAGGGCTTTACGTTAACATACGTGAGCCGATTTCTTGACAATCTCTCTAACAAGTGTCATTGCGACAACACGTACCGGTGGATCGAAGTAGAAAAAAATCCGTATGATGTTATTGAGAAAGATTATGCCGTGATCTCTTAGAATTGCGAATATCATTGCTATTACACAGTATAAATTCGTGTGAAATTTTATTGAATCTTCATCCGTCACTTGGAACGTCTAGCATTACACCTTAATAAGGTAAGAAATCTCTTAAAATGTTGTGCTTGAACTCCATCCATAAGAAGATCTCTTAGAAAGTCTTACCATACTCTTTTAATAAGGTAAGAGATCAAGCCTTAAAGTTACATGTTGTGGGCCCTACTTTGATGATGACTTGGCCACAAATACTCTCTTAAAATTCCACCTTGTAATGAGAGTTAAGAGTCATTTTCTTTGTCTTAGATTGCTGCCATGTTGGGTTCAAGGATTTATCCAAAAGATCTTAATAAATTATCCACCAATTTCTTAATAACTTGTTAATATCCCATTAACCAATACCCAACATAATTAATAATTATCTCAAATTACTTAAAATACTACTCACTTTTAACATACCTTATACACCTCACTATCATGATCATGTGGTACCTTGTATGACACTAGTCCATAAATACCAGGTATTATAGCTTGGACCGTATTTCATCCCCAAATTGTCAAACTTTGACGAAACTCATTTTTCTTCGATTTTCTTACCGTCTCACCTTAACAAATTTACTCGTCACTTGTTTGAAATAGCATAATGCTTATAACCTAAAACTAATCTCATTCCTGAGCTTATCACGATTAACTTACGATGAAACTTTAACGTCCGAAAATGCAGGATGTAATATCTCATTCCCGAGCCTTCATCTCTTTACTTATGACATACTTTCACGTACGAAAACATGGGGTGTAACATCATTCCCCTCTTTGGAACATTCGTCCTCGAATGTTGACTGATGCATTTTATCATTTTTATAACCTATGTCTTTCGTATACTTCAGTACTCTCCTTACCATCTAGGCAACTGTTCTGTGAATAAATCCAAAGGCCAGGTCATTCTCCCCTTTAGGCCTCTTTCTCATGCCACGACTTGTGTTCAGAATCCTTCCAATCTCGTAAGTTGCTACCTTCTATCACGCAACATGTATGACTCTGAACTTGTAAGTGCGCCTAAGCGACTCTTCTTTCCTTTTTCCTCCAATTTTTTTAAGCCAATATCTATGCCTCACTTTGTAAACATATACAGATCTTGACAAGATGTCCCTCTGGGCATCTATAGGTATACTGAAGTTCTTTGCTCGGTAATTTGTTGAACTTATGAATATTGCTATATCTTGTTTCATAGACCTAATTATCTATCGGCGTGATTTTATTGCATCTAGGTAGGTCATACTATACCATAACTCTTACTTCGATTTATCGTTACTGGGGTCTACTACCAAACTTCAGGTTACTTTCATTGCTTATCACATATGTACAAATCTAAGTCCTTTAATGCTTCCTCATTGCTGTTCATCTTAAGAATGACGGCCTAATCTCATCTCATACTTTTTGAATTTTGTCCACCTATTGTTGATTCACCTCAATATTGATCTACAATATACCTCTAATAACTTGAAACTTCTTACGTAATACCTTGCCACTAGGGTTACATTGCATTGAGGAATATTTGAAGTGATTTTCCTGATCCACTTAGCAGTGTGTAATGACTCGGCCTGTCATTTTGAGAGTTAGATCCCCAATCCTTTATTAATTGCTTCCCACGTACCTAATTCTTCTATTGTGTCTTGCCGGGAGGATTCGTTTTGGGTTTTGGAACGAATTGAGACACCTAGTCTCTTAATTGGAAGCTTAAGTTAGAAAAAGTCGACCGGATGTTGACTTGTGTGTAACGACCTCGGATTTGAATTTTGATGGTTACATTAGCTCTGTTAGGTGATATTGGACTTAGGAGCGCGTGCGGAATGTGATTTGGAGGTACTTAGTAGAATTGGGCTTGAATTGGTGAAAGTAGGAATTTTAGTGATTTTGGTCGGCAGTGGAAATTTTGATATCGGATTCGGAATGAAATTCCGGAAGTTTGAGTAGGTTTATAGTGTCATTTTTTACTTCTGGGTACAATTTGAGGTCATTCGAATGAGATTTGATATGTTTCGACGTCGTTAGTAGAATTTAGAAATTTCAAAGTTCATTAGGCTTGAATCCATGTGAAATTGGTGTTTTGATGTTATTTTGAGTGATTCGAAGGTTCGACTAAGTTCTTATGGTGTTTTAGGATTGGTTGGTATATTTGGTTGAGGTCCCGAGGGCCTCGGGTGGGTTTTGGGTGCTTAACGGATGAAAATTTGACTTAGGAGAATTGCTGAGATTGATGTTTCTAGTGTCCTTCGCACCTGCAGTGGGAGGTCATTCCTATGCCGCCAGTAGCTCTGGTTAAGCATGAGACCACGGCAGCTGCTTCTGAGGCCGAGCATCTCAGACTTGAGAGGTACAAGAAGTACCACCCACCTACTTTCAGCGGACCAGCTTCAGATGATTCTTAGGGATTTTTGGAGGAGTGTCATCGTAATCTCCGTACTATGGGCATAGTAGAGACGAGTGGGGTTTCTTTGTCACGACCCCAAACCTAAATTGGTCATGATGGCGCCTATGGTGATACATGCTCACTGAAAATAAGATAATGATTTTCAATTTAATACATCAAATATCCGAAATTTTCATAATAATTTTGTTTCTTAAGCATTTCAAAACAATAAAAATGAGTAGAACATCTAAACACAGCCCAACTCTGGAGTCAACCGTCATGAGCATCTAAGAGGTGTTACAGTCTAATACAAATCCTCTAATACAACAAGTCTGGGAATGTAAAGTAAAATGACAGAGTAGGAAGGAGAAAGAGTAGGTTGCAGACGCCGAGCAGTTGCCTCACAATCTCCGAACAATGCTCCAAATTGGGTAGCTCAACTATCGATCTACCACGGTACCTGAATACGCACACAAGGTGCAGGGAGTAACGTGAGTACGCCAACTCAGTAAGTAACCAAAGTATCTAAAAACTTGAGTGCAGTGACGAGCATTTAAACTTAATAGCTTCGTAAAAATAAGTACCAGTAAAGGTAATAGATCAAGTCAAGAGTCCACATTTACCAAAGATTTCACAAAACTCCAGTTTTCCTGTTTAAACTTGTATAAAACATTAGTCAATATTTATCAAAGAGGCTCAGTGTAAAGAAAAGTGAAAATAGTAGGTTCATAAAAATTTCAGCCACTCAGGCTTAATGTCGCTCACAAATAAAGCCTCTCGGGCAAGCCTCTTAGTCACTCGTGACTCTACTCTCATAAGTGAATGCTCACACTCAGTACTCTCACTCATCAGGTACCATATAACAATTGTTGCGGCGTGCAGCCCGATCCAATATATATATATATTGCTGCGGCGTGCAGCCCGATCCATATAACATACGTTGCAACGTGCATCCCGATCCATATAATAGTCGACTGCGCTCACTAGGGGTGTATAGACCCCTAAGGGTCTAAACAGGTCGACACGAGGTCCCAAACATGGCTCACAGCCCATAAACAAGTATAAATTTCTAAAACATAGGATGTCGTAAGGTTTCAAATCGAATACGCGGCATAGTCGATGCGGGACGGACCAAGTCACAATCCCTATCGGTGCACGCCCACACGCTTGCACCTAACATGTGTTTCACCTTATTTACCAAAACAATATAAAATGTCGAGGTTTCATACCCTCCGGTTTAGAGTTACAATAATTACCTCAAAATAACCCAAAAGCTACTTCGTGGTGCTCTTTCTCCTCGAATCGGCTCTCAAATGCTCCAAGTCTATCAGAATCAGGTTAATAACATCAGAATAAGCTAGGGAGACGAACCCAATCGAAAACTATCAAAATTAGGCACGATTACCGAAATTTACCAAACCCGAACCTGGGCCCACGTCTCGGAATTCGATAAAATTTACACCACGAGAATCCTCATCCTCCCACGATTCTATACATACCAAGAACACTGAAATCGGAGTCCCAATGGCCCCTCAAATTCCCATTTTAAAGTCTCTTCATCACAAGCCCTAATTACCCATTTTCCTCCCTAAATTCCTACCCATTGCATGACTAACAGTAGAAAAATCATCACAAACACAAGAGACGAGGTCCAAGTAACTTACCCAATCGATAACTTTAATTTCCTCTGAAAAACACTGCTCAAAGCTCCAAAGTCGTTCACAAATGGTGAAGAAGTGAAATTTCATGAAGGCGCCCTTTTATACTCTATGGCCAGTGGTCCCGCACCTGCGGCCACTTATGCGCACCTGCGGTCCCAGGTGCGCATCTGCGCACTTGACTTAAGTCTCCATTTTCCGCACCCGCGACTACCTCTTCGCACCTGCGCTTCCACAGGTGCGGCCACCCATCCGGCACCTGCGACCCCTTCACGAGCTGCCAAACTCCGCACCTGCGCCTGGTCCTCGCACCTGCAGACATCGCACCTGCGGCTCCCTATCCGCAGGTGCGGCCGCACCAGTAAAATGGCACCCGCAGCAGCTTTGCTGCAAATTCCTAAATCCAAACCTCCGTTAACCATACGAAATCAATCCCGAGCCCCTCGGGGCCCCAACCAAAAATACCAACAAGTCCCATAACCTTATTCAAACTTAGTCGAGCCTTCGAAACACCAAAAACAACCAAACACATCAAAATCACATCAAATTCAATCCTATGAACTTTGAAATTTCTAAATTTCACCAAAGATGCCGAAACTATCCAAAACACTTCCGATTGACCTGTAAATTTGCACACATATCCAAAATGACACTACGAACCTGCTCCAACTTCCGGAATTCCATTCCGACCCCGATAGCCTATATTCCACTGCCGACCGGAAATCGCCAAAAACTAACTTTTGCCAATTCAAGCCTAATTCTACACCGGACATCAAAACCACATTCTGAACACACTCCTAAGTCCCAAATCACCTAACGAATCTATTCGAACCATAAAATCTACATTCCGAGGTCGTTTACCAATAAGTCAACTTTCGGTTGACTTTTCTAATAATAAGGCCAACATAAGAGACTAAGTGTCTCATTTCTCACCACGACCACTCCGAACCCAAACCAACCAACCCAACAAAACACACAAGGGCTGAACCACACAAAATGAAAGCAGACATAGGGGAAATGGGGCTAAACTCTCGGAACGACCGACCGGGTCGTTACATTCTCCCCTTCTTAAACATACGTTCGTCCTAGAACGTGCCAAGAGTTGTCCTCCAACACCATCAAACTGCCGCGTACCCTACCATGCACATACTGGAGGGTGATCCCATATCACCCTATCCCATATAGGTCCAATAGCACAACACAGTTGAAATTTCGAAATCCAATCCTGACCCATAAACCTTATAATTAAATTCCCACCTCTGAAATAATTTACAAGATCAAAATTCCACAACTATAAACTGAACAGGTCTGAACATGTTGTATCAAGACATATCCGTAACCCAAGATGCAATCACACAATATACCGCATGGCCCAAACACTCGTGGCGAAAACTCCTAATCAGAATAGCTGCTCAAAACAACCCAATACCCGTACATAACCTCTTATCAAGAAATGCCTCGCTCTAACACTTTGATATACTGCTGATGAGGAAAGGAACACGTAGAAACTAGCAACCATTCGTCCGATCAGTCAGACATGAAGCTCCCCCTTCCCAAACAAGAATTATAGAAGATTTCTAAGCCGACTCCCGATATTTATCCTTCCAGCTATGCAGTAGTCAATTATGACAGTATTCATTCTAGGTCCAATGACCTCTTCTAATCCAACACGACCACTCTGATGACATGACACACCGATACGATTCGAAGCCATAACCTGTGCAACTCGTGCACTCAATAGAAACATCCCAATGTAATCAAATTATATAAAAGATTCACACGAGAGGACCATCCCGCCATCAACAATTACCGTCACAACACCATGCTAAGAGCCTGTCACTCATCGAAAAGTCAAAACACACGAATCTGACACCATGGATCATACCCCCACATAACTCTGCTACAATGTGTGACCCCATCCACATGCTGGTCCACATGAAATACTTCAAGTCACTTTGCTCAAAATTAATAACCATGCACAATTCGACATCAAGTACTAAATGTGCGTTGCCATAACCACGGGGAAACCGGACGATACCATGCCACACGAATCAGAAAGAACATAACCAATACGTCTCAACCTAGCAATACCCCATTACCTACCTTACTCAAATCTCGCTATAAAGCCCAAATAAATTCGCACCATAAATGCATATAACTAACAATCACCACTCCTCGCAACACCGAATGGTAACTCATAGATCACCAGAATATGAATAAACTTAATAACAATCGAATGGTACGTCCCTCAACAATAGAAATTCAGAGTCAGCAATTCCGACCCGGTGCAGAACACACACTCATACTGGCCTACCAATAACCCTAAATCAGCTCTGGTCGCCCACACAGATAAGTTACTCACTGAAAGTTCACAATGACTGAACCATAGTACATACTAACATCTGACTAGCTTTACTCGCATTTTCACTGTTCACTACCACAAAATAACCTGTTTATGAGAACTCTCAGTCTCGAAGCCCATGAAGCGCACGAATTACTATATCTGATCTCAACTCCACCGCTCGAATACATAATACATCCCAAATACTCAATCATTCCACGCGGGATACCCCTATAATTCTTCCGTGTCACCAAACAACCTTGAATATCAGCAGTCGATCCAACAAGAGAGCGTCACAATACTAATAAAGCTCCCTTAACTCCACACATTTCCCTTTCTGAAATGTATACCCCTGATCAAGCCACCCAATAGTGATATCATCTACCTCTCTTCCAGAACTGAACCGTGACCTCACACATGCAAATCTCGACTCTACAAAACGTACCACATAAACCATGCCATCCTATGATAAATATGGGAACTTCATAACCCATTCCGAGTCACAAGCAACTATGTACCCAACTAGCCAAGAACTTTCCATTTGACCCCATTTAGAAGCAAAATCACTATACATCACCTGTACCTCACGCCAGTAGAAAATATACATCTCTAACCGGTAGATAACTATCCAGAACTATCCGAATCTCATTTGTACAACACCAAACTTTCAGGACTGAATCCTTCTAACTCAACCAAGTTACACAGGCCACCAAAAATCCAAGAGCATTGCTAAGAAACACCTATAAAAACTCATTAACTCATGAACACCCAAAAAACTAATCGTATCCCTTACCATGCCGATCCGACCTACTACCAAGTTGTCCTATTTATCTATGTTCCTTCTGACTTACCTTCAAATTGATTCTTCTCCTTGCCATAATACCACAATTCTCAACCCAGACTCACCACACGCGCCCCAAGCATAAAACCATACTGTCTAAGGCTCATAAGCCGCCGAATACTCTCTCAAATATCCCCAAAAGCACCACATTAGAAATACTTACCCTGACAAGACTTCCTGCGAATTTTAAGTCATTACCTTCACCTTCCTGATACTAATATGCAGAACCCATGATAAGGTAGGAATGCCACAAGTCTTGACACCCTCCAACGTAAATCTCAATTACACTGACCAATTAGACAGAATCGACTTGGCCCGCTTGCACACTAACATACTAGGAAAGTAATCCACTCACTTGAAGCCACAAGCAAATTCATACAATGCACACACTACACCTTTTACAATTACCACACAATCATTCAATAGAATCCATTTACTCNTATATATATATATATATATATATATATATATATATTTGCAGCGTGCAGCCCGATCCATATAACATACGGTTCGGCGTGCAGCCCGATCCATATAATGGTCGACTGCGCTCACTGGGGGTGTACAGACTCCTAGAGGGGTTCCTACAGCCCAAGTGCTATATTGTTGCGGTGTGCAGCCCGATCGAATATATATATTGTTGCGGCGTGCAACCCGATCCATATATAATCTATATTGTTGCGGCGTGCAACCCGATCCATATACATCCTCACAAGCCACTCGGGCAATTCTCCTCAACTCACGGGACTCAGCCCAAAATACCTCTCACAGTTTCAAAACAGTGTGATAACAGTGAAAATAACAACAAGTAGTAAACATGACTGAGTTCACAAATGTTCTATCAGGATGGTGTCAGAATAGTGTAAAAATAGNAATATACCTCGAACCGAAACCAATACAACACATAATCGTGTAATCAACTTATCATTAACAGACTGCCCCACTTAGCTTAAAGCCAACGATCAAGACAACCAATAACTCACAACGCCCATAATAACACAACCCGTCTAACATCTCAAGTCATTTGCAAATCTCGCATTCACCATTATAATAGTCATGCCAACTTCCACAAGCGATCTAAACTCATATATCATTTACTGGTAGAAGAGAACTTACTACAGAACAACATAAGGATCACACACCCCAGGACAACCCGTAGGAGATACCCCTGCCTGCTTAGCCTCAAATTGATATGTCTCTATACACTTTCGAAGACCATAACTATCACGCAATCACTACACCCTTCTGCATCTAAACACAAACTGCCTACCCTCGAGGCATCACAATACGCGGTATAAGAACTTGAAGCTGATGGCAGAACTAACACTGGAGCGGTGGTCAAAGAAATCTTGAGCTTCTGGAAGCTCTACCCACACACGTCTGACCACATGGATACCCTCACTGGACACCACGTGTCCCAAGAATGCTACTGAACTGAGCCAAACTCATACTTGGAGAACCTTGCATAGAGCTTCTCCTCCCTGAATCCTTATAATGCCGTCCTTAAATACCGATTATGCTACCCCTAGCTTTGCGTATACGCCAGGATGCCATCAACGAATATAATAAAAAAGGAGTGCTAATACGACTAGAATACACCGTTAATCAAATACATGAATGCTACAGGGGAAATGATCAGCCCAAAAGACATCACCAGGAACTCATAACCCAACAGAAAGATCCTCTTCACTCTACCACTAAACAACATGAGAGGTCTTCCAATACACTCACAACTCGAAGCCATATACCAAACCGAAACATAAATCAAACACTCAATAGTTCTTGCCACATTTCCAGCCAATCCTTTTGTCACAAATCAACAGTTTGAACACATCTAACCATCAAATCACACTCACCACATAGACATCCAGTCACAAGGTCTCGTCAATAAGGATACCAACAGACATATAAGTCCCCAAATGCACGGCCCATACAATTGAAATCTTAGCACTCGAGCCACAAAATGAATTCGGCCTCAAGTCCTCCAGATTGGCCCATTATGAACTGGCTAAAATCACATCTCGTACCTCACCTATGGAAATCACAAGTCGTCGATGCACCGCTGCCACCGAGCGCTCATGTGTGCATTCGATACATGAAAGGAATTTCAAGAGTTACGCTTTTAGCTGAATAAATGGACTCGCACGACAAAAATTCAAGAATGTGAGATTTTCCTAAGGGTTTTGTAGCCTCTCGAAGATAAGTATAGACGTCTCCGTACCGATCCGCGAGACTCTACTAAACCTGCTCATGACCGTTGAGTCCTATGTAACCTAGTGCTCTGATACCAACTTGTCACAACCCCAAACCTAAACTGGCCGTGATGGCGCCTATAGTGATACTAGGCTATCCAATTCACTGAAAATAACATAATGATTTTCCATTTAATACATCAAATATCCGTATTTTATGATAGTAATTCTATTTCTTAAGCATTTCAAAACAATAAAAAATGAGTAGAACATCGAAACACAGCCCTAACATCTGGAGTCAATCGTCATGAGCATCTAAGAGGTGTTACAGTCTAATACAAATCCTCTAATACAACAAGTCTGGGAATGTAAAGTAAAATGACAGAGTAGGAAGGAGAAAGAGTAGGTTGTGGACGCCGAGCAGCTGCCTCACAATCTCCGAACAATGCTCCAAATGGGGTAGCTCAACTATCGCTCTACCCCGGTACCTGAATCTACACACAAGGTGCAGGGAGTAACGTGAGTACGCCAACTCAATAAGTAACCAAATTATCTAAAAACTTGAGTGCAGTGACGAGCATTTAAACTTTATAGTTTCATAAAAATAAGTATCAATAAAGGTAATAGATCAAGTCAAGAGTCCACATTTACCAAAGATTTCACAAAAATCTAGTTTTTCCGTTTAAACTTGTATAAAACATTAGTTAACATTTATCAAACAGTCTCAGTGTAAAGAAAAGTGAAAACAGTAGTTTCATAAAAATTTCAGCCACTCGGGCATAGTGTCGCTCACAAATAAAGCCTCTCGGGAAAGCCTCTTAGCCACTCGTGACTCTACTCTCATAAGTCAATGCTCACACTCAACACTCTTACTCATCAGGTACCATATAACAACTGCTGCGGCGTGCAGCCCGATCCAATAGATATATATATATATATATATATATATATATATATATATATATATATATATATATATTTGCAGCGTGCAGCCCGATCCATATAACATACGGTTCGGCGTGCAGCCCGATCCATATAATGGTCGACTGCGCTCACTGGGGGTGTACAGACTCCTAGAGGGGTTCCTACAGCCCAAGTGCTATATTGTTGCGGTGTGCAGCCCGATCGAATATATATATTGTTGCGGCGTGCAACCCGATCCATATATAATCTATATTGTTGCGGCGTGCAACCCGATCCATATACATCCTCACAAGCCACTCGGGCAATTCTCCTCAACTCACGGGACTCAGCCCAAAATACCTCTCACAGTTTCAAAACAGTGTGATAACAGTGAAAATAACAACAAGTAGTAAACATGACTGAGTTCACAAATGTTCTATCAGGATGGTGTCAGAATAGTGTAAAAATAGCCCTGAGGGTCTAAACAGGTCGGCACGAGGCCCCAAACATGGCTCACAACCCATAAACAAGTATAAATTTCTAAAACACAGGATGTCGTAAGGTTTCAAATCGAATACGCGACTTAATAGTCGCTATGGGACGGACCAAGTCACAATCCCTATCGGTGCACGCCCATACACTTGTCACCTAACATGTGTGTCACCTCATTTACCAAAACAATATAAAATGTCGGGGTTTCATACCCTCATGTTTAGAGTTGCAATCATTACATACCTCAAAAAAACTCAAGAGCTACTCCGCAGTGCTCTTGCCCCTCGGATCGGCTTCCAAATGCTCCAAGTCTATCACAATCAGGTTAATAACATCAGAATAAGCTAGGGACACAAACCCCAATCGAAAACTGTTTAAATTAGGAACAATTCCCGAAATTTACAAAACCCGGCCTTGGGCCCACGTCTCGAAATTCGATAAAATTTACACCACGAAAATCCTCATTCTCCCACGATTTTATACATGAACACAGAAATCGGAGTCACAATGACCCCTCAAATTCCCATTTTAAAGTCTCTTGATCACAAACCCTAATTACCAATTTTCCTCCCAAAATTCCTACCCATTGCATGACTAACAGTAGAAAAATCATCACAAACACAAGAGACGAGGTCCAAGTAACTTACCCAATCGATAACTTCAATTTCCTCTAAACAACTCTGTTCAAAGCTCCAAACCCGTCCACAAATTGTGAAGAATGGGTGAAATTTCACGAAGTCACCCTTTTATACTCTCTGGCCAGTGGTCCCGCACCTGCGGCCACTTATGCGCACTTGCGGTCCTAGGTGCGCATCTGCGCACTTGACTTAAGTCTCCATTTTCCGCACCTGCGACTACCTCTTCCCACATGCGCTTCTGCAGGTGCAGCCACTCATCCGCACCTGTGACCCCTTCACGAGCTGCAAAACTCCGCACCTGTGCATGGTCCTCGCACTTGCAACCATCGCATCTGCGGCTCCCATCCGCAGGTGCGGCCACACCAGTAAAATGGCACCAGCAGTAGCTTTGCTGCAAATTCCTAAGTCCAAACATCTGTTAAGCATCCGAAATCAATCCCGAGCCCCTCGGGGCCCCAACCAAAAATATCAACAAGTCCCATAACCTTATTCAAACTTAATCGAGCCTTCGAAACACCAAAAACAACGCAAAAACACCAAAATCACATCAAATCCAAGCCTATGAACTTTGAAATTTCTAAATTTCACCAAAGATGTCGAAACCATCCAAAACACTTCCGATTGACCTAAAAATTTGCACACATATCTAAAATGATACTACGAACCTGCTCCAACTTCCGAAATCCCACTCTGACCCCGATAGCCTATTTCCACTGCCGACCGAAAATAACCAAAAACTAACTTTCGCCAATTCAAGCCTTATTCTACACCGGACATCAAAACCACATTTCGAACACACTCCTAAGTCCAAAATCACCTAATGAAGCTATCCAAACCATAAAATCTACATTCCGAGTTTGTTTACCAATAAGTCAAATTCCGGTTGACGTTTCTAACCATAAGGCCAACTTAAGAGACTAAGTGTCTTATTTCTCACCACGAGCACTCCGAACCCAAACCAACCAACCCAAAAAAACACATAAGAGATGAACCACACAAAATGAAAGCAGACATAGGGGAAACGGGGCTAAACTCTTGGAATGACTGACGGGGTCGTTACATTCTTTCACCATATTCCAGCTTAGAGGAGCAACCTTTCAGCGCTGGCGTGATTTTGAGCTAGGTAGTCTGGACGAGGTAGTCTCACTCACTTGGACTTAGTTATCAGATATATTTTTGCGTGAGTATGTTCCTCATAGCCTCAGGGATGCATAGCACGTGGAGTTTGAGCAGCTGCGCCAGGGTTCTATAACTGTGTCAGAGTATGCAGCCTGTTTTAGTGAGTTGGCCTGACATGCACCACCCTTGGTTGCTACAGTTCAGGAGAGGGTTCGTCGCTTCATTGAGGGAATCCACCCCAGTATCAGGGCCAGTATAGCTAGGGAGTTGGAGATGGATATCTCTTATCATCAGGTCGTGAGTATTGCTAGGAGAGTGGAGGGCATGCTTGCCCGAGATAGAAAGGAGAGAGAGGCCAAGAGGTCTTGAGAGACTGCTTATTATTCTAGAGCTCGTGCCCCGGCATCTCGCCATGGTAGGGGTTATGTGAGCCGCCCCATTCATTTAGCTCTTCCAGCCACCAATGGTGTTCTAGCTCCTTCCACGCCTCACGATGCACCACCAATATCCAGTTTGCCTCCTGCTCGGGGTGCTATTAGCGGCCAGTCCAGCAGACCTTGCTCGAGCCAGTCATAGCCGCCATGTCCTCTGAGGGGTTATTTTGAGTGTGGTGATACTTTCTACATGGTGAGGGATTTGTCCATACTTAAGAGGGGTCACCTCCACAGACTTCTCAGCTACCACGTGCTCCACCGGGTCCTCCGGCCATGCTTCCAGCACCAGCTACCACCCCACCTGCTTAGCCAATTCGAGGTGGAGGTCGGGGAGGCCGAGGTTTCCCTAGAGGGGGAAGCCAGGTCAGGTATTATGCTCTTCCAGCTCGTTTAGAGGCAGTTACTTTCGACTCTATCATCGCCGGTATTGTTCCAGTCTATCATAGGGATGAATCGGTATTATTTGACCCATGCTCTACGAATTCATATGTGTCATCTTATTTTGATCCACATTTGGGGGTATCTCGGGATTCTTTGAGTTCCCCTATTTATGTATCTACTCCTGTAAGAGATTCTTTTGTTGTGGACCGTGTATATCGGTTGTGTTTGATTGATCTTAGTGGTTTTAAGACCAGAGTCCATTTGTTGTTGCTCAGCATGGTAGATTTTGATGTTATCTTAGGCATGGACTGGTTGTCGCCCTATTATGCTATTCTTGATTGTCACGCTAAGACCATGATGCTGGCTATGCCAGGATTACCATGATTAGAGTGGAGGGGTACCTTATAGTATACTCCCCGCAGGGTTATTTCATTTCATAAGGCTCAGCAAATGATTGAAAAGGGGTGTGATGCGTATTTGGCCTATGTAAGAGATGTCAGTGTTGATACCTCTACAGTTGAGTCAGTTCTAGTAGTGAGGGACTTCCAAGATATGTTCCCAGCTGATCTTCCGGGCATGCGGCCTGACAGAGATATTGATTTTGGCATTGATTTGTTGTCGGACACTCAGTCCATCTTTATTCCTCCTTACCGTATGGAGCCTCCTGATTTGAAGAAGAAGTTGCAGGAGTTTCTTAATAAGGGACTCATTCGGCCCAATGTGTCACCTTGGGGTGCTCCGCTCTTGTTTGTGAAGAAAAAGAATGGTTCTATGCATATGTTTATTGATTACCTCCAGCTGAACAAGGTTACAGTAAGGAACATGTATCCATTGCCTCGCATCGATGATTTATTTGGTCAGTTTAAGGGTGTCAGGGTGTTTTCCAAGGTTGACTTGCGTTCAGGCTATCATCAGTTGAAGATTCAAGAGCCGGACATCCCGAAGAGTGCTTTCAGGACCAGATATGACCATTACGAGTTTCTTGTCATGTCTTTTGGGCTGACCAATGCACAAGGATCCTTCATGCATTTTGATGCAAAGTGTGTTCCGGACTTATCTTGACTCATTCTTCTATTTATTGACGACATCCTAGTGTATTATCGGACTCCGAAAGATCACGAACAGCACCTGAGGACTGTGCTTCAAACTTTCAGGGAGCAGAGGTTGTATGCAAAATTTTCTATGTGTGAGTTTTGGCTAGACTCAGTGGCATTCTTGGGTCATGTAGTATCAAGTGATGGGATTAAGGTAGATCCGAAGAAGGTGGAAGCAGTGCAGAGTTGGACTACACTATCATCAGCTACGGAGATCCGCAAGTTTTCTTTGTTTGGCGAGGTATTACCGTCAGTTTGTAGATGGATTCTCATCTATTGCAGAACCTATGACCAGGCTGACCCAGAAGGGTCCTCCGTTCAGGTGGACAGAGGAGTGTGAGGAGAGCTTTCAGAAGCTCAAGACATCTTTGACTATAGCCCCAGTATTGGTACTGCCTACAGGTTCGGGGTCTTACACCATCTATTGTGATGCCTCGTGGATTGATCTTGGTGCGGTGTTGATGCATGACGGTAGGGTGATTGCCTACACGTCCAAACAGTTGAAGTTTTATGAGAATAACTACCATGTCCACGATCTTGAGTTAGCAGCTATTGTTCATACCTTGAAGATCTGGCGCCACTATTTCTACGGTGTTCCTTGAGATCTACACCGATCACCGAAGTTTGCAGCACCTGTTCAAGCAAAAGGATCTTAATTTGCGTCACCAGAGGTGGTTGGAGCTACTTAAGGATTATGAAATCACCATCTTGTACCATCTAGGAAAGGCCAATGTGGTAGCCGGTGCTTTGAGTCGCTGGGCGGAGAGTTTGGCATATCTTCTGGCAGCAAATAGACCCTTAGCATTAGATGTTCAGGTCTTAGCCAGCCAGTTTGTGAGATTGGATATTTCGTAGATGAGCCGAGTGTTGGCGTTCGTGGTTTCTCGATCTTCTATTTACGACCATATCAGGGAGCGTCAGTATGATGACCCCCATCTGCTCGTCCTTCAGGACAGTGTTCGGTGAGGTGATGCTATAGATGTGACTATTGGTGATGATGGCGAGTTGAGGATGCAGAGCCAGATATGTGTGACCAATGTGGATGGGCTTCGGGAGTTGATTCTTAAGGAGGCCCACAACTCACGATATTCCATCCATCCGGATGCCGCGAAGATGTACCAGGATTTGAGACAGCACTATTGATGGAGGAAGATGAAGAAAGATATAATTGGGTTTATGGGTAGATGTCTCAACTGTCAGCAGGTTAAGTATGAGCATGAGAGACCAGGTGTCTTGCTCCAGAAGTTAGAGATCCCATAGTGGAAGTGGGAGCGGATCACCATGGATTTCATAGTTGGACTCCCACGGACTTCGATTAAGTTCGACGCTATTTGGGTAATTGTGGATCGGCTGACCAAGTCAGCGAGTTTCATTCCAGTGATGACTACTTACTCTTCAGAGAGGTTGGCTGAGATTTACATCTGAGAGACTGTTCACCTCCATTGTGTCCCAGTTTCCATCATTTCAGATAGACGCACACAGTTTACATCACAGTTTTGGAGAGCCGTACAATAGGAGTTGGGCACTAGAGTGGAGCTGAGCACATCATTTCACCCTCAAACGAACGGGCAGTCTGAGCGCACTATTCATATTCTAGAGGATATGCTCCATGATTGTGTGATGGAGTTTGGAGGGTCATGGGACCAGTTATTACCACTTGCGGATTTTGCCTACAATAATAGTTATCAGTCCAACATTCAGATAGCACCGTATGAGGATCTGTATGGTAGGCGGTGTCGGTCCTCAGTGGGTTAATTCGAGCCAGACGAGGCCCGATTGTTGGGTACAGACTTGGTCCAGGATTCCCTGGATAAGGTGAAGGTTATTCAGGATAGACTTCGCATAGCCCAACCCATACAGAAGAGTTATGCGGACCGGAAGGTTCACGATTTAGCATTCATGGTTGGAGAGAGGGTTTTGCTTCGGGTATCGCCTATAAATCGCGTCATAAGGTCCGAAAAGAAGGGCAAGTTGAGCCCGAGGTACATTGGCCCTTTTGAGGTGTTGTGGCGTGTTGGGGAGGTTGCTTATGATATTTATCTACCTCCCAGCCTAGCAGGAGTTCATCCGGTATTCCACATTTCTATGCTCCGATTTTTATCTCGGTGATCCGGCTCATGTATTGGATTTCAGATCAATCCAGTTGAACAAGGATCTATCTTATGTTGAGGAGCCAGTGGCTATCTTGGATAGGCAGGTCAGAAAGCTAAGGTCAAAGAAAATTGCTTCAGTAAAGGTTCAGTGGAGGGGTCAACCGGTCGAGGAGGTGACTTGGGAGACCGAGCAGGATATGCGCAGCCGTTGCCCTCATCTTTTCACAGCTTCAGGTATGTCTCTATACTCGTTTGAGGACGAACGATTTTTTAAGAGGGGGAGGATGTAACTAATCGGCCGTCGTTTTGAGAGATAGATCCCTGATCCCATATTATCTGCTTCCCACGTACCTAATTCTGCTATTGTGTCTTGCCGGGAGGATTCATTATGGGTTTTGGAACAAATTGAGACACTTAGTCTCTTAATTGGAAGCTTAAGTTAGACAAAGTCGACCGGATGTTGACTTGTGTGTAACGACCTCAGATTTGAATTTGATGGTTATGTTAGATCTATTAGGTGATTTTGGCCTTAGGAGTGAGTGCGGAATGTGATTTGGAGGTCCGTAGTAGAATTAGGCTTGAATTGGCGAAAGTAGGAATTTTGGCGATTTTGGTCGGTATTGGAAATTTTTATATCGGGTTCGGAATAGATTTCCGGAAGTTTTAGTATGTTCGTAGTGTCATTTTTGACTTGTGGGTAAAATACGAGGTCATTCAGACGAGATTTGATATTTTTCGCCGTCGTTTGTAGAATTTAGAAATTTCGAAGTTCCTTAGGCTTGAATCCGTATGAAATTGGTGTTTTGATGTTATTTTGAGTGATTCGAAGGTTTGACTAAGTTCGTATGGTGCTTTAGGATTGGTTGGTATATTTGATTGAGGTCCCGGGGCCTCGATTGAGTTTTGGGTGCTTAACTGATGAAAATTTGACTTAGGAGAATTACAGAGATTGCTGGTTCTGGTTCCTTCGCACCTGCGGTGGGAGGTCCGCAGGTGCGGCCCCACAGAAGCGAGCCTAAGGTCGTAGGTGCGGTTTGTGAGGAGGAGCCCAGGGATCGCAGGAGTGAGGTAACATTCCGCATCTGCGATGCCCGAAGATGCGGTTGTGGAACGCAGGTGCGAAGAGGGACCGCAGAAGCGGACATAGGTCGCAGGTGCGAAGAGGGACCGCAGAAGCGGGCATAGGTCGTAGGTGCGCACACGCAGGTGCGACCTTGTGATCGCCGAAGTGGATATCGAGTTTTAAGTGAAACCCGCACCATCGATGTAAATTCCCCAGGTGCGGTTATCCCCTCGCAGAAGCGAAATCGGTGGGCAGAAAAGGGGAAATTTCGAGGGTTTGATCTCATTTTCATTTTGGGACTTCGAGAGCTCGGATTTGAGCGAAATTTTGAAGGATTTTCAGAGGAAGTTATTGGGTAATGATTCCTAACTCGATTTAACTTTTACTTGATTTTGAGACGTGGGCCCGGGGAGGCTTTTTGAGCGATTTTCCAATTTCTTGCTTTAACTTTGATTTCATTCCCTAGATTAGTTTCTTGTGGTTATATTTATGTTATGTAATTGGTTTTGGCTAGATTTGGTCCATTCAGAGTCGGATATTCGTGGAAAGAGCATTATTTCGGGTTGATTTGAGCTTGGTTTGAGGTAAGTGGCTTGCCTAACCTTGTGTGGGGGAACTCCCCTTATGATTGGTACTATTGTTGATATATGAGCGCCATGTACGTGAGGTGACGATTACGTACACGGGATATTTGTTATAAAACCCATTTTTCATTAAATAGTAATGTGTCTTTCCTCTTATTTGAACTTATTAGCATGTATAGTATCATTTTAGACTAAGAAAGTATGCCTACTTGCCTTAACTATTTACTTGAAGTACGTGCAGCATGTTTAGTGGTTTAACCTTCTTTACTTAACTTGTACTTAGGATTCATTGTAAGATTTCATGTCGTAACTATTGAATTCTATTATTTGGCTGTATATTTACTTTGGGACTATGGAACGGTATTTTGGGAGATCCCCCTGTACTGCATATTTACTTTGAGACTACGGAACAGTATTCCGGGAGATCCCCCTATCTTGCATATTTACTTTAGGACTACGGAATGGTATTCCGGGAGATCCCCTTGCACATTTATGTTTGGGACTACGAGACGATATCTCGGGAGATCCCCTGTTTGATTTGTTGTGTACTGAGTTGTTGTTTTTCCATGATTTCTTCCTTGTTACATTTCAGCCTTTATTACTGTGATATTTTATTTTTGCTTTGCCATATTATATATATATATATATATATATATATATATATATATATATATATATATATATATAT